>BRDA01032638.1:0-55173 GCA_036984385.1 Crenuchus spilurus | reverse complement strand
ACACATTCCACTATGGAATCCACTACTGGAATATTTTATTCATTGAGATCTAGGATGTGTTATTTTAGTGTTCCCTTTATTTTTTGAGCAGTGTATATACTAATTTATTGGTTGACATCAATTTACACAGGAAAAAAGCAAACAGCAGATGCTGTTGTTGTTGTAGGGTTTTCACTCAGACTTGTCTGAAGATACAGGCCTAAGGTTTTAGAACACCCCAATTTGTCCAGGTACTTATGGCAAATTATTGTGTTTTATGTCTCATTGCACTCTGATTAAATTTAATTAATAAGAACTAATGGAATCCATTTTTAGACCTAAATTTATCTAAACTTCGAATCCACAAGATTCTCTTGTCCATCCTTTCCAGTCTGGGAATCACCGGTTCTGTATTCCACTGGTTTACATCATACCTGCACAAGCAATCTTACTAGGTAACATAGCAGGGGGTCATATCTGCTCCTACCAGACTCTCCACCGGTGTTCCACAAAGTTCAGTGCTGGGTTCTCTTTTTTCTTACTTTACACCCTCTCTCTTGGTGAAGTAATAACCTCTCATGGGTTCTCTTACCACTGCTATGCTGATGACACTCAACTCATCCTTTCCTTCCCATCTTTTGACACTTAGGTTTCTATTCACATATTGGGATGTCTCGCTGATGTCTTGTCATGGAGGGCAACCCATGAAACTCAGCCCTAGCAAGACAGAACTGCTGTACAACCCTGGAACTACTGGTCTTCATCATGCTCCTTCCATCACCCTTGAGAACTCAGTGATCACTACATCTCCTGAACCACAAAGTCTTGGTGCGTGGCCATCATGTTGCAAACCAGACTTGGTCATGCAGATTTCTCCTCCACAACATTCGGAGAATTCAACCTTTTCTCTCTAGAGAGACCACACAGGTGCTTGTTCAGTCCCTCATCATTTCTCGACTTGGCTCCTGCAGTTCCCTCCTGGCTGGTCTCCCTATGCGTGCCATTAGACCCCTGCAGCTGATCCAGAACGCAGCGGCACGACTCGTCTTTAATGTTCCGAAACACACTCATGTATCTCCTCTGCTGTGCTCTCGTCATTGGCAGCCTGTAGCTGCCCGTATCAGATTCAAAACACCTACAAAGCCAAGAATTGACCTTCCTGGGTAAACAGCAAAACACTTTTGTAAGTCGTTCTGGGTAAAAGCTTCTATGCCTCAAATGTAAATGCAAGTATGAGTCTAAACTTCTAAAATTACTCCAGCTGTATTCTGAGGCAGGAAGGTTAGAAGTCATGTCCAGTTATGAAGTTTACATAAAAGTTTGCATATAATGCTCAGTTTTTGAAGACACACTAAAAGCTAAGTTGGATTTGGGCAGTGTTTAAATGTCTACTGAATGTGTTTTAAATATGACTCAGTTACAAATGTCTTTATCTCAGTGCTGCCTTTTAAGGCACATTCTTAAGGGATCAAGCGATCACGTTTCAGACACAGCCACTGCCTACTCAGGCAAGAAGATATGAAGTTGTGTCCAAAACTGTTTACACTGAAAGTCTGTTCGGTCGATTTTTGAAGATTCAATAAGAACTAACAGTAAGTTATATGTATTTTGATGTCTTCTGAACGTAGTTACAAATGTCTATCTCAATACTGCCTTCTAGTCACCTATTAGGCAGCAAGGGATCAAGGCATCTAACTTCCGGTTTCAGGCTCAGCCGGTAATTGACTACAACTCCCAGTACGTCTTCCTGACTCTGCCCCTGCTGGGGGCTCCCGTGGCGGCGCGTCAGCGTTGCGCAGAGCGGGTTTGAACCGAAAGCGGAGTGACCTTCCCGGGCCAGTCGGAGAGAGGAGAATCGGCTTAGTTTGGAGGAGACAGAGGCAGCAGACTGATGTCCGTACTCCAGCCCGCAGCTCTTGCTACAGAAATGAACAACAACTTAGCGGGAGACGAAATCGGGTGAGACAGACAGCGTTTTGTTGCAGAAATCGTTTTTTTAAACTGAAACGAGATTAAAATCTCGTAATTGTGTAGCTACAGAGTCGCCGACTTGCGCAGCTTCAACAAACATACATCTTACAGACTGTAGCTTACAATAAGCCAGCAAACAACGAAATGTCTCTTTTTGTAGCTTCATCAGCAGGTAACCAGCTTACCTGACTATCGGAAAGGTGACCAAAACAAAAGAGTTGCACTTCGGCAGCGACAACTGAAGTTAGCCTCTTCATAAGCGAGTCTTCTGAATTTCTCCGGTCTACCTTAAATGCTAAAGCACTTTACATCGTTGCCCGTCGATTGCCAAAGAACAGCAGCTGCGCTATTTAAGGTGGAAACGAACATTTCAGAGGAGACGCTTATTATGAAGAAGCTAACTCGAACATTCAAGCTGTTTACTTGTTAACTGAGAGGAGCTGAACACTTTTACGGGTTATTTATGGCTGAGTGGTGTCTGTATGTGTTTCCTTGGAGGTTGAAAACGTTAATAAGTCTTTCAAAGCTAACTGTCAAGGTGTTTTACCTGAAGGCTAATGGCATTAGCTAAAGTTAGCTTCTTAATTAGCAAGGTGTTTATTAGCACAGCTAGCTAAAATACCAGGCTGCTGCTAGAGCTGGGCAACAGAACCATATTTATCATTATTGTGATAAAATACGTTGTAGTGTGCTTTTCTGAACATATCGTGAATTCACTCTGTTAATTTTGGTTGAGTGTTACGTATCATAATACTTATACGCCTTACTTATTACTGCTTATTATTATTATTATATTATTATTATTTTGCATGTCATAGTTTTGCTATGATTGATTTATCTTTTATTTATGCATCATTATACTTTTTTTGCTCTGTACTTGCGCTGATGTAATAATTAACTTTCCATCTAGAATTAAGGAGTTAAGTTATCTATCTATGTATCACCATCTGTTTATCTCTCTATCTCTGTATGTATCTACAGCATGGTCAACAGCATAACAAGGAATTTAATAGCATTAGTGTTTGTGGCATTAAGTCAAGAATGACGAGTTTAGTGTCAAGCTGCAAGTTCTTGATAAACAGACTGAAACTGACACGCCAGTTTCGCCATCATCAGAAGTTACAGCTTCTTAAATGTCACTGACTTTTATTCCTTCCCTTCTTCAAAAATCAGAATATTGTGGAAAAAGTTCATTTTATATTAAATATGTGTATTGCTGTTGATGCTGGTTGAATAGTAATTTACTGAAACTTCAAATGAAATGTTCAAATGAAGATTTGTCACTTTACAGGTAATGAATAGAAACTGACAGTTTTTAATTAAATTATGAACAGCAGCAAACTTTTTCACCATATTCTTATTTAAGTGACAGTGCACAATCCTTCATTGTTGCTTGACATATTCACTGGCTGTAACACCCACTTGTTTTACAGGAAGCTGTTTGTGGGAGGATTAGACTGGAGTACAACTCAAGGTGAGTTTAACTTTCTCTGCTGTATTAAAGCTGGCACAGATAGACTGTCAGTTTGCACTGAATATCTTAAGGCTGTAACAAGCGCATTTGATTCCTCTGCAGTGCTTCTCATGCTGTGACAAGAATTTTAGTAACTGCAGGTGATAAGATGCTTCCAGCAGGTCTCTGTAGTAACTGCTGCCTGCCCCACACAGTGTAAGAAGAAAAAAACAGTAATGATAAAATATTACCTGGTCTTTAGGTTGGGTATATGAGACGTACTTAAATACATTGCATTTCTGCTGTTTCTCATTCAAATACATCACAACAATAGTGCAGTTTTTTATTAGTGCTTTAAACATCCCATTCTCTTCTTGTTATACAGATAGTTTATGTGGGCATTTACTTGCGGATGGCAGTTTTTATCAAGCTGTGGTGTTTGAAAAGGAAAATGAATACCTGTTTTATTACCAGCAAGAGTGAACTGCACCCAGTTAACAACGTTATGTTTGCTGTAGCGAAAGATGTGCAGTAGGATATTATCACCTGTTCTCTTTCTCTTGTTAGAGACTTTACGGAACTACTTCTCCCAGTATGGAGAGGTTGTGGACTGTGTCATCATGAAGGACAAAAGCACAAATCAGTCCAGAGGCTTTGGGTTTGTGAAGTTTAAAGACCCGAACTGCGTTCGGACCGTACTGGACACCAAACCGCATAACCTTGATGGTAGAAATGTGAGAACCAGCAGCTTGCTGCTTTTTAGATTGGCTAAATATTATTAATAGAAAAAAAAGAAATCTGTTCATTCTGTTGTGAAGTAAATTATAAGTGGTACCAGGCAGTGAATACGGCTGTACAATGTGCTCATTGATGAAGTTTATTCCTCTGCATCTGTAGATTGACCCTAAGCCATGCACTCCAAGAGGAATGCAGCCTGAGAAGACACGGGCAAAAGATGGCTGGGTAAGCATTGAGTTAGTCTTAAAGTATGGAATTGTCATAGTTCATGTTTGTTTTCCAAATTATGTTTATACTGGCAAAACAGTGCATGTAGGTTAAAGTGTTAGGAGAGAACAGCCCCTCCAGTACTCTTGGATTCTGTAAATGTCTGTGCTGCCAGTTTGCATGGGTGCCTGCTGCTAAGCCACCTGAAAGTCATTTGTGTGATCGATTGACCTAAAATAAGTGTTTTTATTGTCCTCTTATTAACTGACTGTTTTCTATGTATTATAGAAAGGTGGTAAAAGTGACAGCAATAAATCCAAGAAGATATTTGTTGGTGGAATTCCTCACAACTGCGGTGAACCTGAACTCAGGGACTATTTTAACAGATTTGGAGTGGTAAGACGGGTTATGCTATTTTTTAGATATTTTTGTCTGACTGCTCTGATCACAGTTACAGTGACACGTTAATTTATACAACATTCATTTGTGATTGTATTTCTTTGCATTTATTCTGTATTGTTTAATTTATAATTAGTGATAGCCACATTTAACTCTTAGCCGTTGGTGGTGGTGATGTTAAATTTAGATCAGAGTTTGAGTGGCCATTCAGTTCAGCTGCTCACCCACTTGTCATATATTTCCCCCCTTGAAGGTGACAGAGGTGGTAATGATCTATGATGCGGAGAAACAGAGACCCAGAGGTAAAAGCTGATCTAGTTCTGTTCCCATTACATCTATCTTCACGCTCATGACAAACTATTCTGACCCAAAGAGAAGAGAGTCTCACTCTTATGTCCTTCAGCACAGCTCGTTCTAATATTCCTTCTTCCTGCCAATGCTGTATTTGGCATGTTGCAGATCTCCTGCATGAGGAGAAGGCTAATGGACAGCATTGACATAAAGTGCAGACTATTGTATGTCTTAACATTTGTTACTGAAACAGCTTCTGATGGGTTTGCTTGATTTTACACCTGTAGTACAGTTTAGCCCACATGCCTGCTGATTATACTCAGCATCTTTATTTGAAAGGCATCTATTAGTCTTGATTTACATGATTTCAGCACAGCTGCTTTTGCTTAGATCTCACTACACATACAGAATTGAACAAACTGTTTTTTACTGAGTGTTTGTTAATGCATACTGTCCAGTTTAGCTGAACTGACTGAAAGCCTTGTCGAGAATCATGCTGACAGATTATTGCAAACTTTAATCTTTAATGTATTAAAAGCAACTTCAGTCATACTTGTAAAATTAGTGTATTATACACTTTGCCAAGTCATGGTTGGTGGTGGTGTCAGTACTGACACATAAGTAGGTTACCGACAGCAGTATTTATGTTTCTTTACCATACGTTTTATATTTGTATCGTGAAAAATGTTACAGGGATGCAACTCTTACAACTTACCTAATTAGCATAGTTTAATATTGTAACATTTACTTTGGGCTTTAGATAGCAGCAACGGCACTGAAATGTATGTTTGATAGGATTTACACGTCATTTCTAATAATCAAATAGCATTTCAGACAGGACACTGGGCCAGACTTTATTTATTGTCTTCGTGTAAAATATGTTTATAGATAACAAAAAAGCTTTTATGATCGTTCAAGTAACAACTAGGGATGGATTATCAGGCCTGACTGATGATTGAAGCAGATATTTTGATAAGTGTATATATAATATATAGGATTAACATCCCTGACTGATAATATTGGCTCAGGTTATTGTCCGGGCTGATGATCAGTAAGCCCCTAGCTGGTCGGATGCAAATTTTCTGTTTCAGACTCTGTATATTTAAATAATTTCTGAGTATAAATTTGGAAGATATACAGGGTTTCAGCTGTAGTGCATAATGAATGTTCGTTGTGCAAATGTTGTACAGCTGTTTGTTTATGACTTGCTTCAAAACATTTCCCAATTAATCACATCAGTCTCTTTGAGGATACATGGAATAGTTTGTCATTTGAACATTTTCTCTTGCATTTTGTTTTTAATATTATAATAATAATTATTATGACTGTTATTGGCATAGAACTTTCTTTTTGGTAACAATAAGCAGTGAGTAAGTTTTTTTTTAATGATTATATATTGCTGTTTAATTGATATTGTGAATGACGTATGATTTTTCCACATGTAGTAAATTAAGTAAGCCCTCTCTTTCTTTTGTGTCCCTTCTCCTTGTGAAATGTTTGAATGTAATTAACTGTTTCCTCAGATTTATTTTCTTTCCTTCAGGTAGTGTTCAGAGCAGCACCGCACAGATAAAGGCCAGACAAGATGTGTGTAATGAGAGGGTGGGAGGTGTAACCAAAGTTTGTACCAAAAAAGACAGTTGAGCTGACATAACTTTATTGTGTGTCTGTTAACTCTGCACTCATAAAGCTGCTAAACTTACAGGGTTTTAACTTGTCCAGGCTCACTGCTACTATGTTTTTCAGGGTAATTACAGATTGTGATATATAGCATAAACATGCGTTTACATGCAAAAACATCCGTTGCCTGAGTTTATGGAATGAAACTCTGAACATGGCTTTGGCTGATTGTCTAGATAAATACATATATTGGGTTTAGAATTAATTTGTCACTGTTTGATATTCCTGTGACTTTAATAAATCGTAGCTATTCTCTGACATATCACTTATGGCTAACTGGGGGGAGTTCTGTTGTTTCTGCTTGTGATCGTTAGAACTGAAGTGAGAAACATTCTGTATTTTTGGAAATGTACCACTCAAAGGTTTGGGGTCAAATGTCTGGGCTCAACTGGAATTCCCCATAAACACCACCGACTCTTATACTTTATAGTCGTTTGAAGACTATGATCTAATCTACAAACTGAGTCTTCTGCAGTACAAAGTGAGGTAAGACCGTGTCACCAGTGTTGACTGGTGTTACTGACACTGAGTTTATAGACTTTAGTACAGCTGTTCACTCTCCACAGGAAGTGTATTATGGGACGTAGTCGGTATAATGTTTGTAACATTGGTGTTATTACCCTTATTTCACTAATCGTGAACAAGAGAACTGTCATTACTAGAGACTTTTGCTTGCACATCTCCTAGTGATTTAGTGTTGATTGAGGTTGTTTATTGACTGACATCTCCTATTTGAGTGATTATTAGTATTTGTAGTGGTTGTTTATGACCTCTTGTCTTTTGTTCTAGTATTTATAATGTTTACTGAGGTTGTTTATGGTATGGATGGCATCAAACCTTTGAGCAGTAGTGTGTATTTGCTGTAGAGTATTCTAATATTTTACTGCTGTGAGTTTTTGCAGCCGTAGGAGCTTGACAAACTTGTTACTTATGACTTTAATGTGTGTTAATGAAGTTAGGTCTTGTGATTAGGGGCAGGTCAGACATATATTTTGTGCTAATTTTAAACAGATGGGGGCTGCTCCATATAGCTTGAACGATCTCAAATCCCCCCCTTGGGTCTCTTAGGATGCTTAATTGGAATCGGGTTAGATCCCAAAGTGGAGAGTTTCTCACAACCCAGTTCTGCCACATACTTATTTGATCAGAGTGAAACTAGTTCACACTGGTGCTGGAACTGGTGCTGAGGCTGCAGCAGAACTTTGAGCACTATCGCTCTGCTTGTGTCCTCTAGTTCATGCTCTGCTTTATTATAAAATGACCTTGACATGAGGGGCTAGTCTGGGTGTCGGTTTCTGCCACAGCCTGAACTGGAGTGGTGACCTCTCTCTGTCATGGTCACTTTGTGTTACATTGTATAGGACCTCAAGGGAGATATATATATATATATATATATATATATATATAAAATGTGTAATACTTAGACTTCATGCTTGAATACTTTGGTTACGCCTCATGGAAGCCTTGACACACAGATGTTTTAGTAAAACATGGGCCTTTTATCTCTGTGGTGCTTTTGTAGCTGTGTTGTAAAATTCTCTTCTCTTAGTTTACCCAAAGTACTGTGTAATTTTGGGAAGGCTTTGAGAAACTGTTAAATTATGCACTAATTTTAGTCATCATTTCTGTTTTACATTAATGATTGTGGCTGCTGCCAGCGTATATTGTACAAGAATATAACAAGGGGACATTCAGTGTGGGGCTCGGATGAAACAGCATGGCAAATTGGAAGATAATTGAACAAAAATCCCTCTTTGGGAAAAGCATTTGTTAGACTCTCTAATGTATAATGGTGGCTTGTTTGTGATGCGTTCTGATGTTGAACACATCACCAGACGTCCTCAGTGACACTGCTCCTTCAGCTGTTAATGATAGTAAACAAAGATATAGAACAATGTTAAGTTTTTTCTAGAGAAGACTGGAGTTCCTGACCAGCCACTTTTATTGTACCGCAGGCTGCGACATCATCCGAACCCCCGGTGTCCCTTTGGTCCCCCTCCTCAACTGTTCTTCACCTTGTTCTGTCCCAACACCCTGCTACCTTGATTCACTTTTGGTCGTTGGCTAGGTTTTGGATTTATTACTTTCGAGGCCGAACAATCAGTGGACCAGGCTGTCAACATGCATTTTCACGACATCATGGGCAAAAAAGTGTGTAGTTGTAGTTTTATTTTACCCTAAAGCAGAAACTGAAGCTTGGGCGACGGAGAGTGTTCTCAGCTTCTGCTGTGAGCTGAGACAGAACAGACACACATTCAGAAATGAATCTGTGTTCCATGCAGCTAAGAGGTGACCATTTTCTAGCACGGCTCTGCCGTCAGACGTAACTTAAATGGCTAACCATCAGAAAGAGTAACAGTGAGTCACTGACAGTGAGTCATATTGAGCACAGCTTCTGCAGTCGCCCAAGCTTTAGTTTACTTGGACCACTCCTTTAGGTGCTTTTATGTTGCTGACTTTATGGCCTATTTATTGAGCTAAGAGAGGTGAGTTTTTCTACCTGTGCAGTAGATGTAGTTGAATTTGTTTTCACCTAAAGGACTGGTCAATGTCATTTTTTTCCATATTTTATTACTCATTTTGTTTCTGTTAGGTCACTTACTGTTTGAGTTCTTGATATTGTCTAAGAATAAAAAAAACAAAGCCTCAATTAAGTGACCTTAGGATTAGAATCTCCATACTGTGTCAAACTGCTTTCTAAATTAAGAAAACCTGCATTAACGATGTCAGATTGCTCATTAGCAGGTCACCATGTAGATGTGTTCTTTTGGGTCAGATCCTGTGGATGTGTTCATGTAATTCAGTTAAAATGTGTCATTAAGAACTACAATATAACAGGTTGTGACTGGGAAAAGTGCACTCTGTCCAAAGGTTTGTGGACACCTCTTCTATTGAATGAATACTTTTAAGTTATCACAGATGTACACACAGCTTGTCAAGTCCCTGTAGAGAAGCCCTGCCAATAGAATAGGACTAAACATCAACCTGTAGGCACCATGTCTAATACCAGGCATGGGCTAGATGGGTATAGAGCCCCCCAGCATTGAGCTGTTTTCTCTGCTTCATCCAGTACTTTTGGGAATGAGGTGGTGGTGATCATCCAACGTCCTGATGCTCTTGTGACTGAATGCAATCAAATCCTCACAGCTAGAGCCCCCCAGCATTGAGCTGTTTTCTCTGCTTCATCCAGTACTTTTGGGAATGAGGTGGTGGTGATCATCCAATGTCCTGATGCTCTTGTGACTGAATGCAATCAAATCCTCACAGCTAAGCTCCAAAGTCTGGTAGAAAGTCTTTGACAGTAGAAACAGTAACTCCAAATACATGATTTATAAATATGCCCAATTTTGCAAGAAACATTTAATGAGCAGCTGTCCCAATTATTTTGTCCATGTAGTGTATCTTGTATTAATGAGCTAGTACTAGTGTTGGTGATTTTGTGCCTTTGAGCAGTGCTGCTCCTTGAACACAGCTTTTATCACCACATTCTCTTTCACTGCTGAATCAGTTTACTTTCCAAAGGTGATGTTTTCATTTTGTTATAATGAAATTCTTTGACATTTTCTTTAATCAACGTCCTGTTTATACTGGAGCTGGTCAAAAACAAGAATGGGTACAAGTGAAGAGGAGAAGAAGATGAACTTGAGGATTTTAGTAGGAAGTGTCCTTTCTGAACTTCTCCATCATTGATTCTGTGTCACTAAATACTTGAATAAGTTGGACTAGCTCGACGTACTGACTGACCATTGAATGTGTGTGATTTGTTCAGCCATGCAGGCCGTGTACTGGTGGACGCGTATCTATTACTCACCAGTCTGAAGTTGCCCCTGGCGTTTTCCTGTCGTCCCTCGCCAACACTGTGCTGATTCAAAGTGACGAACCACTTCGGTGAAGTTTTGCTATAGTTTTCTGTTGAAGCGCAGAGTTCTGTCCTACATTGTGTTCACACTCGTAGCAACTCTCTCTCCTTGAATGTGTCCTGTTTTCCTGAAGGAAACAGGTTCTCCGGTACCTAGGCTATTGTTCTTGATATGACATTATTGCGCTGGGACTTCAGGGAGGGTGGGGGCTATACGTTATAAATTTAGAAACTGGAGCATATCAAACTGTGTTGCAAATCCCAGCTCTGGAGTTGGACGCCAGGACTTCTGCGCTTCCTCCCATCACTCTGAGCCACGAAGCCCGCGGGAGAGGGCCTAGGTAGTTGAGTGGAGGGGTTCGCAGACCACTTGCTCAAACCGGCGCCTAATTAGGTCGACAGAGAGGGAAGAGAGAGGGAAGGCAAAAAAAGAGAAAGTCACAGCGTTTTTATGCTACTTTTGCGAGCAGGAAAATATCGTGCCTTGCTCTTGATTCAAGGTGACCCCAATAACTCAACCCATTTACAGGCTGTTCTATTTCTGTCCTACCCATTTCCCACTCCCGGTCTGTACACTTTTCTTGAGCGGCTGGTACATCTATAGTTGGGCACTGAAAGTAATGGGATAAAATTTATTGTGTCTCGTCAGGAGTATAAATAGATACAGTTCCAAAGTGTTCTTTAATGTCCACATTAGTTTATACCGCAGATGATGCTATAGTATTACATTTATTTCCTCTCCCATGTTTGACACGGTATGAAGATTCATTTCTGAAAAGAATTATGACTCCATTATTCTCTGCATGTTTATTATTTTATACAGATAGATATAAAATTGTCACATTTCTACTCTAAATTGAGTTTATTAGCCAGGGGTAAGGTAAGTCTGGACTTTTCTATCAGCAGTTTTTTATCTACTTAATAGGAATAAGATACAACAGTGACAATGTTTCTCAGGTACAGTTTATACAAAATGTAGTTTTTGACCACATTAAACATAATAGATTTGGACATTTGATTTCATTTACAATTACATTTCATTCACAAGTACCTTAGAAACATTTTCTTTTGAATATCAGCAGTAAGAAGCCCAGAATACATCTTTATATCTGTACAGTTATATTCAACCTAAGTAAGACTATCTCAACTCAACTGCAGGATAAGTAATTGATGGGGTGAGGGAGGCACACTGCTCATTGAATTCTGCCCTTTCAAGTTCTGCTGTCTTTGTCCTTTGTCCAGGTTGAAGTCAAGAAGGCTGAGCCTCGGGACAGTAAAGCTCCCAGCCCTGGACAGCTGGTGGCCAATCAGTGGGGACCAAGAGCCATCTTAAGTGCAGCCAATGGCTGGGCTGCACAGCCTGCTCAGAGCTGGCACCAGAGCTACGGGCCTCAGGGTGAGTGAGGGTGAATAGGTCTCCCTCTGGGAACGTGACATTCTAGTGTGAAAAAAGACACCAGAGGCGCCAGCTGGTATCTGAGCCGCAGTTTGCCTCCGTTTTGGCTGCACTGTTTGTGCCATCTGTGTGAAACCACAGTGGGTTTGTCTACAGTGTAAGGGTGACTGCTTTCACATAGTGAATGTACAAGCAGTTCATGTCTGCAGAAAGCTTGCTTGGCTTGATGTGAAGCCAAAATGAGTGTGACTTTTAATTGAATAATAAGACACTAACACGGTTTGTCTTTCTGACAGGGGTTTGGGTGTCCACAGGTCAGCCTTTAGGTACGTGTTATTAGATGTTTCTAAAACGTTCTCATTTTATTTTATGGTCTTTTCACACAAATGTGTACAAGCTGTGTTTTTAAAAAAAAATAAATGCAAAAATAACAAAACACTGAATTAAGATCACAGCTGAATAAAACGCCTTTAAATGTGATCAGCTGGGATGTAGTGTTTCGAGTATTGTAATGGGATGTACTGTGTGGAGCTGTGAACGAGCCAAAACAAAACCATAATCATACGATTGTACTTAAGAAAGCAGCTGTGCTGTAATTGTGCCGTAATGAAATGTGATGTGGTCTGTGGGGCTGTACAGACATTATTGATTACTAAACACACAGTGTATGTAAAGCTAATCTGCAGTGAGCTGCACATTCTTTAGTTATTTTATCTACAGATTCACTGCAGAAATGTCAGAGACAGACTGATTTATTAACGCTTAATGGCCTGGAACAAACAAAGCTCATCATCTGTGTACACACTTTTTGTGTGTGTGTGTAAATAATATGAATGTGTAATGTTTCTATTTGACTCTGTGTTCATAGTGCAAAAATCCAGAAATAAAACAAATATACTTTTGAAGTTTTAATCCAGATAAACTCATAGTTTGTGTGTTTCATTGTGACACTACTACAGCACAGCTGCTTCCTGAAGTTCAGTCATGATTAAGGTTTTGTTTTGGCTCGTTCACAGCTCCACACAGTGGAAAACACTACATCTGAGCTGATTACGCTTATAGGTGTATTTTATTCAGTTATGACATTAATTCAGCATTTCTTTTTTAAATGCAAATCCTGGTGCATTGCTTATCAGTAACAAGCTTATGAAAACAATGTGAATGGTCTTTCTTTTCATTTTGGCACATTTTCTGTGTTGAAAATTGTATTTGTTTTACACTGGTGATTGCTTTTTAATTCCTCTCCATAATTACGCTTATGCTTTCTGTTTGTGTCAGCTGGATATGGTCCTCCTTTGTCAGCAGGCCGAGGAGCCCCTGCACAACCTCCATCTCCTTTCAATGCGTTTCTAGTCACAGCACCCACAGCAGGAGGGTTCGGGGCACCTCAGGGATATCCCCAGCAGGGCTACAGCACACCACCTCAGTTTGGTAAGTTATCAAACATGGTCACTCTGCTTGGTGGTGGATATGTTACTAGACTACATGTATCTTAAATTAACAACTTTCAGAAGTTTCAGAGCCACAGAGAGACAAGACAATTTGGGACACCTGAAGTGCTGACACAGTGCTGTTGGTCCCCAAATGCATGTTTAGGAAACATAAATTTAAAGGTTTACTGTTGTGTAACTTTTAGCCGTGTTCATGTTTTTGTTTAATGTTTTTTATTAAATATTACTAATAATCAAACATACCAGGTATCTTCATACATGTTCATATATTATTGTTTTGTTTCAATTAAACCTAATTATGATAAAGCAGCTTATTAAACCACAGATATTCCTGACTGACTACAAATTAGTTACTAATATTATAATCACTTATTTTAATGAAAAACTCTGTTCATTATTCAAATTCAAGAGGTTTGGTTGTCATTGCTGCTGTATACAGTACCGTACATATTAAAATTAAACATTCCTCCAGGACCAGCAACACAGAATACAAGTGCAACAAAAATGTACAATAAATACAAACCGATGCTTGTATAACCACACTAAGATGAAAAATATAATGTTGGTCAGTATGTGCTACTGAGTGATACCTAGTGGGAAGCAAAGATATTGGCCTACAGTGTATTTTCAGTGGCTGATTATAGTTGTTAGCAGCAGTTGTAATAGTACAATGGGCAAATATTGCAATGATTATGTAGACAAATACAGTCCTGTGCAGATGGGGTAAATAATGATGTTTAGTGTCTGAGAGTGAGACTGTGTTAAGGAGTCTGACAGCCTGAGGGATGAAACTGTTGGACAGTGGTGAGGGTTCAAATGCTGCAGTAACTTCTACCAGAAGGCAGCAGGTGAAGAGACCATGTGATGGATGTGATGGGTCCTACAAAATGCTGAGAGCTTTCTGGATGCAGCTCTTGTTGTAAATGTCAGTCAGTGAGAGATGGGAGAGATACCCCAAGGACCTTCTTAGCCATCCTCACTATGTGCTGGAGAGTCTTGCCACAGAGCAACTCCCAAACCAGACAGTAATGCAGCTGCTCAGGATGCTCTCCATTGCTCCTCTGTAGAAGGTGGTGAGGATGGGAGGTGGCAGATGAGCTTTCCTCAGGCTTCTCAGAATGTAGAGACACTGTTGGTCTTTCTTACTTATGGAGTAAGTGGCCATAAATGTTTCAGTTAATTCCTACTGTAAAGAACACTGGATTGGAGAAAGGTGTGATATGAATGTGAGAAAGATGTTTGAATGGTTCAAGAGTGCATTTATGTACATTCTCTGCATTAACAAGTTTTATTTAACTACTGCTGTGATAGAACACCTTTCTTATCAAATCAGTGAAATGAGGCGATGAGACACTAGGTTAATGAAATTGGTAGTCTTACATTTTCATCATGCACATTACCCTGATTCTTAATTTCTTCCTTTCATTTTTTTATTTCCATTTATAAAGCTCATTCCTCATTCCACCCTAGGTTACAGTGGAGTAATAATGGTTTTCATTGTGACCTTTTTCAGTCTTAACTTTAAGAAGCTCATACCTCTAAACTTTCTTTTCCCAAACAAACACAGGGTACAGTTTTGGCACGCCCCAGGGTGACCAGTTTGTACCACAAGGAATGCCTCCCCCTCCCACAACTCCTGGAACAGGGCCTCTAGGTTTTGCCCCTGCCACCACCCCAACTCAGGACATGAGCAAAGCCCCTCCAGCACAGCCAGACTTCTCCTATAGCCAGTATGGTGAGTAAAGGGCTCACCTCTCTTGGGCCATGCCTTCTCTTGTTACTGTTGAGTGTATCCATTTTCTAAACCACCTTAGTTGCAGTCCATTGCAGCAACCCTCACACAGGCAAGAGCTTGCTCTTTACACTTACATGGCTGAACTGGCATGATGGCATCACATGCAACCAAGCTTGCATACAAACCCTCACCAATGGCAGTTCTCTGCCACATTCACATTAACTATACAGAATGTAGTATTCATATGCTTACATGAATGGTTAGAGTCGTGTACGTGATTATGAATTTATTTTTATGTTTGAATTAGATCATCCTGTGTTGCTGCTTTTTGGATGATTTTAAGCCTCATTATGTAGATGACTTCTAGATGTTCATTGCTGGTACTGATACAAGAAAAGCAAATATAATCCTTATACAACTAACTATGAACCAATATTCAGGCAGTGAATGTCACTCATTTATATACAGCAGTTTTTATGTATTGCTAATTGATTAAATATTTAATTAGGTTAATTATAGATTTTTTCAATTACATTTTGAAACCATTGAAATGGTAGTTGACCTCACACTGAATGATACACTGCTATCAGTGCGGTTATCATCATCCTTCAGTGCAGTAAAGCAACTTCTGAGAATTAAAGGTACAGTATGTAGTTTCCAGCGACATCTAGTGGTTTAGTTATTGCAACGAACTGAAAACTCTTTCCACAGCCCCCCTCCCCTTCTCTACGGTGACCGTTGTGTCATAAATCTTTGATACTCATGAACGCGATGTCTAATAGCAACTTTAGAGCTAGTGGTATGTCAAGTGGTAAGATTAATTTAAATCAGAAATTTAGGAAATGTAATATGTAAAATTATCAAAGCTACAATGCAGACAAAACATATTTTCTGCTCTTCAGTAGTGCTATTGTAAACGTTAGCTGTCTTCTGTACAAACACAAGATAATGTAACAAACTAAACGCAACAAACTGCTTCACTGTAGACAGGCAGGATACACATTTTTCTTACATCACTTTTACATTGCAATGTCCGCTGTCTCAGGCGTCTACTTATTGGTCCAATCGGAGCTGGGGACCCTGTGTGCCTTCCTCTGAGCGCGTTAGGCTCTCCAGTGACGGTGTATCAGCGGTGGTTCGAAAAGAAGCGGTGGCTGCATCACACGCCACGGAGGAAGTTTGTGCTTGCCTGCACCCTCCTAGAGTCGGGGACATTGCAAAGTGATGGGGAGAGGCCTAACGGAGGGGATTGACTAATTGGCTACCACTACATTGGGAAGGGGATAAAAATGGGCAAAAACCTAGAAATAAATATAAAAAAAAATTCTGAAAGATTAATCATTCTTCAGTGGCAGATCAGTTTAAATGGTGCCTTTTAGCAGTGTACGTTTGCTAATGCAGTATGCCCTCCACTGTATTGAAAACACATCATTTAGATATGACAGTTGAACAAACTGCAGAGATGTTTTGAATCATCCATAAAATCTGTGGGGAAAAAAAAGATCGAGCAATTAAGGCTCATATTGAAGACTGTGATGAGTGCTGAGACAAACTCCTCAGCAAGTTAAAATGAAAGGAACACAGCTGTGGAACATGTAGGCACAGTTGTTTTCATGATTCTGAACACCGTTAAATGCATTTCATTGGATTAGCGTTGCGCTCACTCTCGAGTCCATGAGCACAGATCTTGCCATGCTCTCTGTGGGTGGCTCTCCCTCCCCATCACCCGGCAAGGTGCCACCCTGCAAAGGTTGCTGACTGACATAACAGAAATGCGAATGAATGATGCTCTATGAGCTCTTTCAGCAGTCCAGTTAAGCCTCCTTACTTATCATGTGATTGAGGAAACCTGACTAGATTTTGGGAATTTGCTGACTCAAATGGGGAGAAATCTGTTAAATAATACTGTGTTCAAAAGTTTGTGGGCACTTCTAATGAATGCATTCAGCTACTTTAAGTTGACACAGACATACACACAGCTTGTCTAGATCCTGTAGAGAAGTATTGCCAATAGAATAGAACCAAACATCAACCCATTGGCACTATGTACAGTGCCTTGCAAAAGTATTCACCCCCTTGGCATTTTTGTTTTGCTACCTCACAACCTGGTAACAAATTAAAATGGATTATTTGAGGTTTTCATTTACAGAATATGTCTACAACTCTGAACATCTGATTTTCTATTCTTTGTGAAGTAAACAACAAATAGGACAAAGTAACAGAAAACTTCAGTGTGCATAACTATTCACGCCCCTAAAATTAGTACTTATTAGAGCCACTTTTGCATGATTACAGCTGCAAGTCACTTTGGATAAGTCTCTAGGAGCTTGCCACATCTTGCCACTGGGATTCTTGCCCATTCCTCCAGCAAAACATCTTCAGCTCCTTCAAGTTAAATGGTTTCTGCAGGTGAACAGCAGTCAAGTCTGACCACAGATTCTTGGTTGAATTAAGGTCTGAGCTTTGACTCGGCCATTCCAATACATTTACATGTTTCCCCTTAAACCACTCGAGTGTTGCTTTAGCAGTATGCTTTGGGTCATTGTTTTGTTGGAAGGTGAACCTCTGTACCAGTCTGAAATCACTGACTGACCCAAACAGGTTTTGCTCAAGAACCATCCCTATATTTAGCACCATTCATTAGGGGTGCAGGAAAAAATCGCTTCGAGCTCGAATCGCGTTTCTAACATTGAACGATTCAGAATCGATTCTCGTTTTCAAAAAAATCGATTTTTTTTGCGGGTGCGGATGTGCCTTTTCAGCCACCGTAGTGCTAGGCAAAACAAGGAAGTAGCGTCGGCTATGCAAGCCGAGCCGCGGTCTTTGAAAGCAATCATTTGAAAACACTTTGGATTTTACTGTCAACCCGGCCGGGTAAGAAAGGGCTTGACGTCACTCTTGCGATTTGCAGAGATTGCAACGGTAAAGTATTTCGTTTTGTATTTGAAAGAATCTGAAAAAAATCGATTCCTGACCCCAAGAATCGATTCTGGATCGTTTCGCTCGATTCCCAAAGATTCGCAGCCCTACCATCCATCTTCCCCTTGACTCAGACCAGTTTCCCAGTCCCTGCTTCTCAGCAACATCCTCACAGCATGATGCTGCCTCCACCATATTTCACTGTGGGGATGCTGTTCTTGAGGTGATGAGATGTTGGTTTTGTGCCAGACATATACTTTTTTCTAGGTGGCCGAAAAGTTCAGTTTTTGTCTCAACTGACCAGAGCACATTCCTCCATATATTTGGAAAGTCTCCCACATGCCTTTTGGTAAACAGAACAAGCCTTGCTATTTTTGTCTGTCAGTAAAGGCTGCAGCTCCTTCAAGGTTACCTTTGGTCTCTGTGCTGCTTCTGTGATTAATGCCCTCCTTGTCTGGTCTGACTGTCTTGGTATGCGGCCCTCTCTTGGCAGGTTTGTTGTGGTACCATGTTCTTTCCATTTGATGATAATGGATTTGATGGTGCTCTGGGAGATCATCAGAGATTTAGATATTTTTTATAACCCAACCCTGTCTTGTACTTCTCAACATCATTTTTTCTGACTTGTTTGGAGATCTGCTTGGTGTTCATGGTGTTGTTTGGTTAGTGGTGCCTCTCCCTTAATAGTGTTGGAGCCTCTGGGGGCCGTTCATCTTTTATTTATATATTTTATTTCTCATTTAATTTCACCAAAAACTATTTTGTGCAGACTGTTCACATACAATTCAGATAAAAAATTAAATACAGGTTGTAATGTAACAAAATGTGTAAAAAGCCAAGGGCTTTTGGCTCCATCCAATACTTTTGGGATGAGTTGGGTATCAGGTGGTTGTGATCATCCATCATCCTGATCTCAACACACTTGTGGCTGAATGCAATCAAATCCTCACATCAATTCTCCAGAATCTTATAGAGAGTCTACCCTGGACAGTAGAGACAGAAACTTTTTAAAATATAAATACCTTTGATTTGAAAAGAAAATGAATGAGCAGGTGCCCCAATACTCCCATTTAGTCTATATATTGCACAGGAGGTTAACAAGCAGTGTTTCCTGCCTCAGCTGTGAAACCCCAGGTTTAAGAAGTCGAGTCCTGAGACTGACCTGCCTCATTAGCCGAGTGAACCGGAGCGTCCATCAGTGCAGCAGTGTCGTGCTCACCTGGCTCTGTGTGTCATGCTTATGCTTCGCTTCCATTCATCAGCATCATTAGGGCTGATTGCCTTTAAGATAAGTGTAGTATTTCACGATGTACAGGCAGAAAAGGACCGATCCATTCACCTTAACTGTTCCTGATTCAGTTCCTTTAGCTCTTCAAGTCTCAGAGCAGGGTGGTCTTACTAAGGGAAGCAGGTTCATTTGTCAAGGCCTTGAATGGTAGGACGCTTTCCCCCAGAGCTAGTGTTAAAGGTAGACTCTCTCTGGGTTTAGTCAACCTGGTCTCCTCATCTCCCTGATAGGCTTGGGTAACTATCCTCAAGACCCCTCTGCCTACGGACCAACGCGTCCTTCTCACAGTTATGGTCAGGATGAGCAGGGATATAGTGCAGGTAGGTGTGAGCTTACTGTATTTTACAACCACCCAATAAACTAGCCGACACAGTAGTGCATAGACCCATATGAGGCTTTAATGATTAGTTTTTTTTCTTTCTTACATGCATTTTACACACTCAAGTGGTGCACATGCCATGTTCATTTGGTTTATGCATATTTTACATCCTGTTTGTTCTCATTGTATACTTAAATACAGCTACGTGTCATTAAGGCCAGAAACTGAGCTGTAAGTGCGACGGGCAAAAATCATCCACCTCTCTGTGTACCAGCCAACTTGATTATATTTAATCTCTCAGATAGACATTAAGGTGTGAATTAGTGGTACAGTAGCTGTACTTTACTTTACAATGACGGCTTTTTTCAGCTTATTTCTTTCCTGTCTCTGCATTGCTTTGCTGGCAAAAGGATGATCTGATTACAGCAGTGCTTTAGCTTTGATTCTCTATTTTGTGCTCCTGTCTGATGCAGCGTTTGCACTTCTCTTATCAGCTGATGTCCAGGTTTCTGAATACTCACAGTTCTGTAGCTCATAATCCATCCAGCTTATCTGAGGCCATGCCAGCAAGCTGTCCTGGTCTGTCTGGTGTTTCATGTAAAGAACGTGAGAATGTAATGAAAACTGATTGTAAAGAGTGTACACTGCTGCTCAAAAGTTTGGAGTCATTCTCCATTACACATACAAACCCTGCTGCTCCACATACCCACTCTTCTATTGCTTTTAGCTCAGCTTTAGTGTCTCACACGTTACTGACGGTCATTTTAGAGACTTTAGTGCAGCTGTATACTCTCTAGCACAAGTTTAGTACACACAAAGGGACATACAGATTTGGTGGATGGTGGATACAGATTTGCTGTTATGTAGCATTTGTGTAGCACTTATTTCACTAATTTTGAACAAAAAAGAACTTGTATCTCTTATTGCAGTGATTTAATAGTGTTATTTGCAGTTGGAGAATAAACGGCTGCACTAAAGTGACTGTGAGTTGTTTGAGACGCTGAAGCTGAGCTAAGAGCGGTGACACTGTCCTGAGTTGATCAGAGTCTGTAAACAGCTATAAAGTGTAAGAGTATGTGGTGTTTATGGGGAATTCTGCTTGAGCCCAAACATTTAAGCTGTAGGCTATGTAGACACTTTTTTTTTTTAATTGTTTTTCTTTCATTTCTGTCTTCTCATACTTTTCCTTCATCTTGGTTCTGTTCTAATCGGTGTCTGTTGATTCTCATTTTGGCTCTACAGCTTTTAACGCATTCTTACAAAAGCCTGAAGTTGAAAAAAGGGACAGACTGTTGGTCTTAAAACCCTGATATCACAGATATTTCTGCTCTTATTCATCTTGAACCTTTCTGTTATTGTATCTGTTTAAACAGGTTATGGACAGGACCTGAGTGGCTTTGGACATAGTTTTGCTGACCCAAGTCAGCAGACCGCCTCGTATGCCACCCCTTCTGCACAGCCCTCGTCAGGCCCACAGCCCACAGCAAGCGGCTTCGGCCGCGGACAAAACCACAACGTACAGGGCTTCCATCCTTACCGGCGCTGAGCGTTTCCTCCCACCTCCGTAATGCAATACTCAACTGTCAGGGAAATAGATGTTCTGATCCCAAATGAAACTGGGTTTTTGGGGCTGCTGTTTGCTGAACATTACAAATGTAATTGGGGTGTGTGTGTGTGCGCGCGAGTGAGAATCATGAACAGTGACTCCTACATGAGGAGACGGTGTATGTGGTGTGTTTTCTGTTAGGACAGAGCTACATAGCAATAGATTTTTAATTGTCTGGTGAAACATCAGCACAGAACTACACCGGACACGGAGCGACAGGGTCTCCCATTTCTTCAGCTTTAATTCTGTTAGGAGAAAATGTTTTATTTTCAACTTTGTGGATTTTGTTTACTCTCTGAGCCTTTGACCATTTTATTTAAGATTGTTTGAAATAGAAATGACAAATATGTATTATACACCTAAACTGTGCAATTTTTTAAATGAATTTTGTACTATATGTGCGCTTTTCTTTCGTTTCTGTTTATTTAAGGATGTAGATTTCCCTCAGGTGGCTGTTTTAGTGCACTTTGCACTTATGCAAAAAGAGAGGAATTTTATTTGAAATAAATGATTTAAAGAAACATTTTTGTGGTGTTTTAGTTTTAGGGGACAGGAGTAATGTCTGTATAAATGAGCCAGCATATGTACATGGTCAGACATCACACAGTGTTCATTATTTAATTTGAACAGGTTTTAAATTTATATTAATTACATATGAAGTGAGATTTGAAACGTTTTTCAGTTTATATGTTGATCAGTGTGACTGCCTGGTCAAGCACATTGAATTGCTAAGCAGATCATTTTGGCTGGCAAAGAAAATCAGCATCTCCATAAAAATTGTCAGTAAATGGAAGCATGAAGTGCTCTAAATTCTCATGGAGGTCAGCCCTGGGTGTGGAGACCTTCCTTCCTATAGACTTTAACCTTATTTGATCCCACCTGATCCAGCTAAATATGTCATGTGACACCTGTGACATCCCTGGCTGGTCATAATCCTGTACCAGAATACAGGAGAAGGGTTGGTGACACAATACATTATACACTTTCAGGCATCCAAAATTGCACACGAATGACCTAATTTAAAAATGTATGTAATTAAAATGAATGTCTGATGCTCCAACTTCTCACTGAAGATCAGTTTTGAGAGTTTTAATAATGTGCACCTGGAGCTCCAGGGCTGTAAACTGTAGCAGGAGTCATCAGTTCTGGTCCTAGTGGTCCAGTTTCCAGCACAATGTAGTGACAGACCTACAGAAACTGTTCACCAACCCAGGAGTTGACTTGGGTCTGTCTGAGTGAAGAAAACACCAGACTGATGGCCTCTGGTCCCCCAGGACTGAATCTAATGTGAGGAGGGGTCAGGTGACTGGGATGCTCTGTGTGTGCCCAGTGATGGATTGGCACCCTGTCCTGGGTGTAGTTAAGACAGTGTAATGCCTGGTGAAGAGGTGGAGGACTCAGGACCAGGATTAAGTGGAAGATGATGGATCATTTCTTCCTAAAGAGCTGCTGAGTATATTACAAATCGTTAAATGAACTAATAAAGGATTTGGGCACAGTTAGTATTTCTACAGTAATAGTCCTATAATACTGTCTTACAGTTATCAATAATATTTTTTTGTACAGTAATATAGATCTTTTTTTTCATAAGGACATCCAAAAGTTTGAAAGTGACAAGTTCATGTTATTAAGGGGTTGAATATATATTAATACGCTGCATTAAATAAAGCGATATTAAATAATGTGAGTTTTATACCATAAAGCAGGATTTCTAAGTTAGACAGACAGGTGAAGCTCAAACGTTCCCCACCAGACAGAACTGACTTAATTTAGCTGATTAAACTGAGAAATCCTGCTTTATGAAACCCTTGAACTGATCTGAACTCCGTTGTTATTGGAAATGTTATTAATATATAAATGTAGATACTTTAAGATCTGCTGGACAAATGAGTTAAAACTCTGACTGATGTCTGAATTAATCTGAAACAGCCTGTTTATGTTTCATGTCTTTGTGTCTATAGAAGCTAATTTTCACCATTAAAAAGTCATAATAATAGGATAAAATGTGACACTGATATAATACCTCACTGTGAAGATGTAGAAATGAGCTTTTTAAACTGTGTTCAGCTGTATGAGATGTTTCTTTACATGTGCAGCGCTGCTCTTCAGCGCCCCCTGCTGTGCACTACCAGTCAGCGCTTCCTCCTCCCGCCTGCAGGGGGCGATGGACACTCAGTGGCTTTTTTTTCACGACCGAATTGTCGCCGCTTCCTTTTCCGGTTTATCTCCGAAGATGGTAGGAGCTGTTTTCATTGTGTTTAAGTGAAATCTGTTTCAATCCGCTTTTAATCTCCCTTTATTTTTATGTGTTGTTGCGCTGCTGGAGTGTGTGAGTGTTAGCGAACGCGTATCTGACAGTATTTGAGCTGTTTTTAGTTTATTTGTAGTTAAGTCAGTAGTTTGGTGGTCAGTGTTCAGCGCTCGGAGGCGGACATTTGTTCACTTGCAGCTCAGTTTTGCTGTTTATGACGTGTTTGTCTTTAATATATATATTGTTTTAGACGAGCAGGCTCCTGAACTGGCCTACTGAGGTGGTTCTCAATCTCTGCTTTAGAACCGTTCTAGCTGTGTTCTGTGTTTATATAGCGCGTAAGTACCTTGAGCAGGATCCTCTGTTCACATGTCAGCCGTGATCCTGCAGACCTGCCACGCTGTACAGTTAACTCCAGCTTAATGTCACACGCCTGGTCCAAATAATGTGGGTCACCTGGAGCTCAGACTAAGGTGTGTTGGATCAGAACTCTGCAGGGCGGTCGGGTTGGGCCCCGTAGTTCCATGTAACACTGAGGCTCACTACGTGCTGTAGGCGTCTGTGGTGTTCTGTTAATTAATCTGTAGTGACCAAGTTCTGCAGAGTTTTTTTGGACTTTTGTGAGCGTTCTTGTACATAACGTCTTTTTCTGTTTGATTACTTAATGAACAGTTTTTGTACACTTACCAAATAGTCTGATTCTGTTGGTTCTAGATAATAGGCCTCACTTTGGGGTTTAATGCGGGTTAATAGAACATTAAACTGGAACATATTGTTGCTGACAGCTCAAAGCTCTCTAAATGGTAAGTTAAGAGAAGGTGAAAATCTGTTGATGGCAGTCGGTGCAAAAACCTTATTTATGTCTTTTACTACGAGTTGAAATAATGCCTGAGATCTCTAGGACTGGATATCCGAGCTCCCCATGACTGTAAACACAGAACGTCCAGCTCCTCGACTGTCCTCTCAAAATACAAACAAAACATTGTATCTCCAAGATAACTTTTCATGGCAGTTGATGCAAAACCACTTTATTTCAGAGTTGAGGATGCAGACGTTTGACAGCCGTGATGTGCTACTGCAGTTTTATGGAGCTCTGACTGTTTCAGTGTTTAAGTTTGATTTGAGTTTTTTGCACATTCTTAAATGTTTTATTTGCCTTTGCAGGCAGACGTTGAACAGAAGAAGAAACGTACTTTCAGGAAGTTCACCTACAGAGGTGTGGACCTGGACCAGCTTTTGGACATGTCCTAGTGAGTAAATGGACTTTGTGCTGGATTAACTTTTTTGTATTGGCAGTGAGATGTTTGTTCAGTGTTTGTCACTGTCCTGTATTTATATGCCCAGTAGAGATTGTTTAAATTTGTTCTGCCGTCAAAGTCCTTAATATAATAATCCAGTAACTGTGATTTGGGGAAAAGATCTTGACCTAAAATGTCTGTTGTTCAGTGAGCAGCTCATGCAGCTGTACTGCGCTCGCCAGAGGAGGAGGTTGAACCGTGGCCTCAGAAGGAAGCAGCAGTCTCTCCTGAAGCGTCTCCGCAAGGCCAAGAAGGAGGCCCCACCAATGGAGAAGCCTGAGGTGGTGAAGACCCATCTGAGGGACATGGTCATCCTTCCAGAGATGGTGGGCTCTATGGTTGGCGTGTACAATGGCAAAACCTTCAACCAGGTTGAAATCAAGGTAAGACGGTGGAAAACCTAAATGAACTTGGTTTGTGATGTTGACTAATTTGCTGGTGTTTTTGTTTTGTCTTGGCTGTGTCGAGCTGAATCATGACTTGTGTAGAGTGGTTCTGATTTTTTGTATATTTCCGTTTAATAAACTGCTTATGTAGTTTGTTTACTGTGTGCTGTTAATCCTGTATGTAATGTGTTGTTTGTTTTGTGTGTTTGTGCAGCCTGAGATGATTGGTCACTACCTTGGAGAGTTCTCCATCACATACAAGCCTGTTAAGCACGGCCGTCCTGGTATTGGAGCCACCCACTCCTCTCGCTTCATCCCTCTGAAGTAAACAGTGATGTAAATAAAAGTGACTTCCATCATTTCTTTGATTTCTGTTTTTCTTTGACCAAAGCTGGTACACAGTGTAGTAAAGTGTGGCTACAGCTCTGTATGATTGTGTAACCTGTTGTCTGAGTAGCGAAGTCGGATAAACAAAGATGAGCTAGAAGTAATGTAGACCAGTGATGTGACTAAATCAGACTCTTAAAGTCTGATTCTGAACAGTGAAAGGTGAAGATGCTCACTAGATGTTGATGCCTATGGGTTGTTTAGTAAACTTGCTGTGCTTTACCACACTGCCCTGCTGCTCGTAGTCAACCGCTGTGACAAATTGTGATTTTTCGGAGAAAGTCTTAAATCAGTTTGATGGACAGTTGAGGCGAAACTTGTGTGTGTGTGTGTGTGTGTGTATATATATATATATATATATATATATATATATATATATATATATATATATATATATATATATATATCTTAGACCAGCTATTTAATGTAAACATCTTGTGTTTTAAATGAAGTATAACCTGGAACCTTAACTTGCCAGGTAAATCTTAAGTCCCTTTGCTTGGCAATGTTGCATGTTTATGCTGTTGTAATGAATTAAAAATTATAAACTCATAAGAATCTTATTGGTCCACAGCAAATTTTATATTCATTACAAGCAACGAATCACATTTAAGTCAAACCACAATCTCAGAATATTCCATTTGAAGATTAATATTCAAATGATCAACTTTAAAACAAGACTTTAATGTCTGTAATAAAAAACACATTGTAATTTAGAGCTGCATACCAGGACGTCTCTGTTTAAGGCTGAGAAACAGGTTCTTGTGCGGAAATAAGTGGTCACTGTGCGGACTGGCACTGCCACCTGTTGTGTGTACAATAAATCACAGCTGAATTCTGTTGATTAGTAATAAATTTCAAATGGTTTCCTGAACTAAATACAATTTCCCCAAATATAAATTTCCCCAAAAATATTTTCAGCTGAAAAAGACATTTGTAAAGGAAATAAAACATGTAATGTTAAAGGTAAATAAATCTTCAGAATCTCTCAGACTGGCATACAAACCTTTTGTTTCTCCCAGACATGGAAATATGGCACTGGTTTAATTCAGCAGTGGTGCCTCATTTAAATATTTTAAGCTCAAAGTTCAAAAAGATTTAAAGAAATGCTCTGAACGTCAACACGGACTCTGTCACTGTGAGGTTACCTGCAAGCTTTTACTGCTTTACATCAAAAATCAGAACATGATTAGAAGGCTCATTGCTCATAACTTCAATTTTGTGACATTTTAAACCTTCACAAACTTCAGGAATCCAGAATCTCAGATAATTAAAATAATTTATTTGTAGTTTTGAGTAAATTATTCAAGCATTAAAACAAAAAGTCTGAAATGTCACTTTATGTGTAATGAATATAAAACATGAGTTTAACTTTTGAACACACTTTTTTTTCACTGTACCTGCACGAACATCTGCAGTTATGTTTAATGCACATCCATAAGTCTTTTAAACCTGACAAGTGAAAGAATAATAATAAATGACCTGCAGTTTATCAAACACACCACAGCTACAGTTCTGCAGTTCTAGTCACTGCGTTTAGAGTCCAAATCATCAAAACCTCCCAGATGGTTCTGACATAAGACTGAACATCTAAATCTCATTTAGCAGAAACATTTCAGACACTCTTGAAGGAACCACAACAGCTTTTCATTCATTCATTCATTATCACACCCGCTTATTCCTTATCAGGGTTGCGGTTAGTCCCCCGCCCCCTCACCGGGCGCAGGGCAGGGCATTACATTAATCAACTAAGCCCAGGACAGGGCGCCAATCCATCGCTGGGTGACACACAGACACACACACCTACGGACAATTTAGATTACCCAATTCACCTGATCCCCATGTTTTTGGACTGTGGGAGGAAACCGGAGTCCCCGGAGGAAACCCACGCAGACACGGGGAGAACATGGAAACTCCGCTCAGATGGGGACTCGAACCCAAGACCCCAGCGCTGAGAGGCGAACGTGCTAACCACTAAGCCACCGTGCAGCCTCCACAACAGCTTATCTGAGTGATTACAGAACAACCAGTTTTAGTTCCATTAAGAACCTTTCCAAAGTTTACAGACTTGAAATGGAGGTTCTCTGATCCTGTACAAGAACCAGTTCCATTAGAACATTCCAGTGGCTGGATCTTTAAAGAATCATAATGTAAATGAACTGTGAATATGAAGAACTGTTATAAAGAAATGAGGTACCTTTGTGAAGTTGGTGAAGAGTCAAAGGTTCTTCAGCCCGTTTTAAGGTTTTTTTTATGGTAAAGATGCTTTTCAGAGGGTTCTTTAAGGAACCAAAAGAGGTTATTCTTTGTTATCAGTCAGCCATCCATCATATCAGTAATCCTCGTCAGGGTCACAGTGAGTCCTCCACCCCTTCAGCGTGCACACAGGGCATTATATGGCCTTAAACCCAGGACAGAGTGCAAATCCATTGCTGGGCATGCACACCAGAACAATTTAGAGGAACCCATTCACCTGCCCGCCACGTTTTTGGACTGTGGGAAGAAACCCCCGCACACACAGAGAGAACAAAATCCACACAAAGGGGGACTTGAACCCAAGACCTCATCATGGAGGTGAGTGTGCCAGCCACTGTACCACCCTGGCATCACTCGGAATCCTTTTTTGTGTCTAGAACATGAAAACTTGTCCTGGTCTAGATCATCTTGTGAGTCTTGGCTCACTGCTGCTTTACAGTAAGTGGAGCTCAAGCCCAGCTGAAAAATCTCTAAATGCCACCCAATGCCAATTGTGTCAATGTCATTATATTACTTTGTCAGTTCTGTGCCCTCGTGGCCGGTCAACGGGGCCGTCGTTGGTCTCGTCGCGTCTTGTTCAGGTTTAGATGTTGTCTTTGGTGCGGTTGTTGGTCTTGGTTCTTTAGAGCTGGAGCTTTTGTTGGTGGTTGCCGCCGTTTCTTGTTTAGGTTTTGAAGTGGTTGCCGGCTGCCAGAGGAAAAACTCGTGCAGCAGAGTGTTGACTGTCTCTGGGCACTCCATCATTACCATGTGGCTTCCTTCATCAATGACCTTCAGGAAGCCCAGAAGCAGAAGCTGTGGAGAGGAAATGGATCTATTTTGGAACAAAGCTTTGCAAATAACATTATAACCACCTCCTTGTGCCTAAACGCATTGTCCCAGTGTTTAAAATCTCCAGTGCAACACACTCTAACACACCACCACCACGTCAGGGTCACTGCAGAAACAGATGGACTACAGTCTGTAGAAAGGGCACCTGTAAGCTCAGTGGAGCTCAAATAGATGTTAAGTGTAGACAGAAGGAGGTGGTTTTAATGTTATGGCAGGTTGGTGGTATATTCTGTGTGGTTTGTTATTGTGCAGAATTTGACACATTTAAACAGACAGAAGAGACATTTTTAATAAAGATGTTCCGTTTGTTTCTGAAATGTAAAAAATAATTTTAAACCTTGTGGTCTTCTGCCACACGACTCCTCCCACAAGCCAATCAGATCTGATTTATAGATTTATTAACGATATTATAATTACGGGGTTAGATGGAGTGTAACTGCATCACTTTACTGGCAATCACAGAAAATTCTGGCCTTCAACATCTCCTAAACCAACATTTTTAGAAGCTAAACTGTTCACCTCTGCCATGCGTTGGTCCTCCTGTACTGGCACAAACTTGTCATACATGCCATGCACCAGGAGAGTGGGCACAGTGATTTCAGCATGAAAAACCTCGTCACCCTCCGGCCAGTACTGACCACTCATCATAGAGCGCAGCACGAACGAGGACACGTTGAAGGCGTTTTTCTCTTTTAGAAGTTTCTTCTCTTTTGCCCCCTGATGGGCAAAGCCAGCCCTGAGAGAAAGAGAAAGTTGATATTAGTGATGCCCATGAGTCCAGCAGGAGGTTCCAGTGCAAAGGCAGCAGTGTTAGATGTTTATGGTTACTGTGACCTGACAGAACAATCTTACATGAGGAAGCTCCAGGACAGACACGGTGACAGACAGTGCAGAACACATGTGGGCAGGTTGAAGATTGAACACAGGCTGGGCTCCAGCGCTGTAGGACCTCCACCGTTAATCAGCACTACTTTGTGAACTTGCTCCGGATACTCGTGGGCCAGGAACGTGCAGAACGACACCCTGCAAAATCAGAACAAGACACAGGTACACTACAAATTAATATCAGTAAGAAAGAATTATGCTCTGACAGTCATATTAGAATATTATGACCACCTCTGTTTGGGCCCAGGACGTTTACTGCATGTACACTGCTCAAAAAAATAAAGGGAACACTAAAATAACACATTCTAGATCTCAATGATTATCCCTTGGAGGTCTGGATTTGGAATCATACTCAGAATCTCATACTACCCTCATGGAGTCTGTTTCTGACAGTTTGAGCAGAAACATGGATATTAGTGGCCTGCTGGAGGTCATTTTGCAGGGCTCTGACTCTGCTCCTCCTGTTCCTCCTTGCACAAAGGAGGAGGTAGCGGTCCTGCTGCTGGGTTGTTGCCCTCCTACGGCCCCCTCCATGTCTCCTGGTGTACTGGCCTGTCTCCTGGTATCTGCTCCATGCTCTGGACAATGTGCTGACAGACACAGCAAACCTTCTTGCTACAGCTTGCATTGATATGCCATCCTGGATGAGCGGCACTACCTGAGCAACTTCTGTGGGTTGTAGGCATCGCCTCATGCTACCTCTATGGTGAGAGAACTGACAAAATGCAGAAGTGACCAAAACATCAGCCAGAAAGGATGAGAACAGAGAAAAGGTCTGTGGTCACCACCTGCAGAACCACTCCTTTTTAGGGGTTGTCTTGCTAATTGCCTCTCCTTTCTACCTGTTGTCTGTTCCATTTGCACAACAGCAGGTAAAATTGATTCACAATCAGTGTTACTTCCTAACTGGACAGGTTGGTTTCACAGAAGTGTGGTTAACTTGGAGTTACATTGTGTTGTTTAAGTGTTGCCTTTATTTTTTTGAGCAGTATATAAATAAGTGAGCACATCAGTCAGTCGTATCAGAGTGTAAAACCATCATCATGATAACAGTGAAGCATGGTGGAGGCAGCATCTCAGGAACCTGTAGTGAAGCTGTACTGTGACTTCTAAAGACTTCAGAACAGTGGTGCCCAACAGGCCTTTGATGCCAGATGTGAACGTCAACTTCAGCTCTGTTGGAATGTGCACAAGTGCCCAATATATACCTTCCCACCTCTGTCCTGGGTGACCCCCCTAGTACTCGATGGAGTCCCCCTGGTGGACGGTCGCTTCTGGTTGAGAGTACGCTGTGCACGATTGGCTGCTGCTCCTCACCAGTGTGTGTGGTTGAGTGTGTGTAAATGGAGTGTGTTGATTGCAAAGCGTCCTTGGGTTTGAGAAAGGCACTATATAAGTGTAACTTTCATTCATTCATTCTTCCATCACATCATAGTTTGTGCCATGACTTCCGAGTCAAAGGTCTCTATTAGGTAAGTGATCATAATGTTCTGACATGACTGTATATATTAGAAGCAACTTGTGCCTACATTCACACTTGGGGGCAGCTGTGGGAAGCTTGTGATGGATAGTTCAAACCACAAAACTGAGAAGAACAGATTCTACAGACGAACTACAGACTGTACACAGTGCACCTGGATGCTCAGTGGAGCTCAGACAGACAATGAGTGTATGTGGTCAATAATGTTCTGATGTGACTGTGTACCCTCAGCCACTGAACAGCTCATATTAATCTATCACTCATGTTTAGATGTTTCACTTTTTTGGTTCTGTGAAGTTTTTGCCCATTTTTTATCCCCTCCCCAATGTAGTAGTAGCCAATTAGCCCATCCCCTCTGTTAGGCCTCTCCCCATGGGCGTGGTAGTGGGGGAAAAAGTGGACCTGACTACCCAGGGCCCGAGTAGGGAGAGGGGCCCATAAAAATCCTGAATTATTATTATTTTTAAAAATGTTTTTATTTCAAATGAATTGGGCCCTCAAATTAATTATTTATTAATTCATATTTCAAATATATTGATAATATCAACTGAGGGAATGAACTTTAGTCACAGTCCTCTCAACATATTGGACATTCTAGGGCCCCCTCTTGGAGGCCCAAAATGGTTTAGTCCGCCCAACAGCGACTAGCGACAAGTGTAACGTCAGTGAGCCTAGATTGAATGACCTGGGTGCTTAAATAATCCAAAAAGCAGAAATCATGATTTCTAAAGAAAGAAAGAAAGGGAGGAAAAAGAAAGAAGGCAGAATGAGGGGAGACAGCTGTTGACGGCTTTCTTTCCCAGAGGTGAACCGAGTTTGCTTGTTATGCAAAGTCTAATTAAACTTAAAGTAGTCCACTCCAGACAGCTGCTGCTGATTTTTGTAGGCTCACGTGAAGTCGTTAGTTTTAGTTAGTTGCCAACCAGGCTGCTTGTGTCTGTAAGTATAAAGACAATTATGAGCCGCTAACGTTAGTTATCAACTTAACCAGTTTCAGAAACAAACAGTAGAGAGAGAGTGACAAAGCGAGAGAGAGCGAGCGAGCGAGCTAGCTAGCTGGCTAGCTGCTGACTGCTAGAATTGCTGCCTAAATGTGAGTTGTTTACCTTAAGTTTAAAGTAAGTTAGTCTTTTGGTTCAGTGTGTGTGCTAAAGCCTATTGTCTACTAACACAGCAGAGCTAAAAGTGAAACTCTGTGCTGAGACTTAATAAATGATCCACCAGCAATATTTCTGCCGCATATATCAACATGTAAATAGCTACATCAACATAATCTCATCTGTTTGTAGCTTAAAACCTTATTTATGCTTTTTCATTTAAATAAGTACCCCCTTTTTTTTACTCATGTGCCTCGTTTACTGGCATTTTATAGGGGCCCACTGTCAATGAGAGTGTACAGGGTGTACAATTTGCTGCTACGCCCCTGCCTCTCCCCATCACTTTTGCACTGTCCCTGACTCAAGGAGGGTGAAGACCAGCACACGCCTCCTCCATTGTGTGTGATGCAGCCACTGCTTCTTTTCCAACTACCGCTGATACACCGTCACTGGGGAGCCAACACGCTCGGAGGAAAGCACAGGATTCCCAGCTCCGAATGGACCAATCAGCAGATGCCTGAGCCAGCAGACATTGCAATGAGTGTGTGATAGAGAGAGTGAGAGTGTGTCATCTACCCAGCCAGAGAGAGCACCGCCAATTTTTGCTCTCTTGGGCCCCGACTGTCATGCAAACAGCATGACGGGATTCAAACTCACAATCCTCTGGTCATAGTGTCAGCGTCTTAGCCTGCTGAGCATTTGTGTGGTAAGTTTGTGTAGTTTTATGTTTTTGGGTCAGTACTGGACCCTCCTCACCCGTAAGAATGTCCCACCAGAATATTCCGTCGTTTTGCATATCTCTTGAATATCATTCGAATGTCCTCAGCCAGGGCGTAGAAGGTGTAGGCGGCCGTGATTTGAGGGGCAGAGCTCGCACCGTGACCCACCAGGTCTGGGGCGATAACTTCATAACCAAGCTGAGAGAAATAGTCCAGCTGGCTGCCCCAGATGTCCAGAGACCCGCCTACTCCATGGATGAAGAACAAGGCCACGTCAGGGTGTGTTTCTTTGCAGCGAGTGATTTTGCGTTCGCAGTCGATCATGACTGTGCGTTTGGGTTTACGCCGTCTGCGCTGAGGCTGTTCTTGGGCCGTTACTGAAACAGAGTCTACAGCTGGTCTGGAGGCTGGATTAGTACTGTCCAGTTCCTCCACCTCCGCGGTGCTGTCTCCGTTCTGACAGCGCACCAGCTCCGGATGTGTGGCCTCACTCACATTCTCAATCAGTAACTGTCCGTTACGGTACACTGTGATTTTCCTTCTGCAGCTCACGCTGCCCCCTTCACCACTGCCAGGCTCCTCCACTACAGGCCGGTCGGGGATGATGTGCCGGACCCGCAGCACCCTGCCGGGCTTCACCTCCACGAATTCAAAGCCATCTGCAGGCTCAGAGGTTTCGATCGGCACCACGACGTTGGCAGATTTCCCTGTTAAGCAGCAGAGGATTCCATCCATAAAGCTGGTCAACATGGTGATCACCTGCAGACAAAGTCATCAGCTGGTCACTTTCTGTTCATTTAAACACATTTTTATTACCGTTCACATCAAACCACCCAATGACCTTCACTTCCTATAATAACAATTACAACAATGAGAACAACTTTACATCTTCATTATCTGAGATAGTTCTGAGTTTACAGTCATATCAGAACATTACAGGGGTTAGACAATGAAACTGAAACACCTGGTTTTAAACCACAATAATGTATTAGTAGGTGTAGGGCCTCCTTTTACAGCCAATACAGCATCAATTCGTCTTGGGAATGACATATACAAGTCCTGCACAGTGGTCAGAGGGATTTTAAGCCATTCTTCTTGCAGGATAGTGGTCAGGTCACTACGTGATGCTGGTGGAGGAAAACGTTTCCTGACTCGCTCCTCCAAAACACCCCAAAGTGGCTCAATAATATTTAGACACAAAGACTTGCTGTCTTGGTCACAGATGCGCCAGCAAGACGTGCAGCAACAATTTGTCCTCTTTTGAACTCTGGTATGTCACCATAATGTTGTGTGCATTGTAATATACTATATAACTGTGCTCTTACCTGCTAACTGAACCTTCACACTCTGCTCTTACTGGAGCAATGTGACATTAATGAAGACTGGCCACCAGACTGGTCCAATTTAGCCATGAAACCTCCCACACTAACATGACAGCTGTTTCAGTTTCATTGTCTAACCCCTGTATGACCACCCCTAGTTCAGCCCGGGATGTCACATATGCCATGTGACAGGACGTATAAATGAGCGAGCACATCAGTCTGACTGTAAAACCATCAAAGGACGTGATGTGACTGATGTCCATGATAATAGTGTAGCATGTGAAACATGGTGGAGGTAGTATCTCAGAAACTATCTGTGTGCTATGTTCTAGTGAAGGGTGAAGGTCTAGAGAATGGACTTCTCTTATACAGGGGTAACAGTGATGCCCTAGGGGCCATTGATGCCAGATGGCAAGGAGTGGCACAGAGCCTCTATAATGAACACACGAGCAATAAGGAGACGATCAGAGAGCAAAAGGTAGATAATCCTACTATTAGGGAGGTGGTCATAATATTTTGAGTTATTTTTGTTTTGTTCAACTTTTGAATGAAAAATGGAAATGAGTACCATGCAAAAGTTTGGGCACCAAAGTAGATTTGAGCTCTCAGATAATTTCTACCAAGGTCTCAGTCCTTCGTCAGCTTGTTCAGGCTGTGGCTGCTGGACAGGTGATGCAAATAAACTCCTCAAACCTTCAAACAGTTAGCAGCCACAAGCTCCTCCCATCTGTCTGGAGGTCTCGCTCAGTCCCGATATTTTAGATATTATGGAGCATCTGCAGGTGTTCAGGAAGAGGGATGTCTGCCTGAACAGTGAAAATCTGATCTCAAAACAGCAGCACGTAAAAGACCAAGAACCTCAAACATGTTTTACAAGTAAGAGATGAAAATCCCCCAAAAACAACATCTGCAAATGTTTTCATGGCAAAAGCGTTTACGCGCTGAAAGGGTTAATGGGCACTTTTTCTTTTCTCTTATTTTGAAAATGTAAAAGACAGAAAAACATCATCTTGCTTAAAATGAAAATGACAGGGGCCCTGAGTGGCTCAGCAGGCTAAGACACTGACACTATGACCAGAGGATCGTGAGTTTGAATCCCGGTCATGCTGTTTGCCATCAACAGCCGGGGCCCAAGAGAGCAAAATTGGCAGTGCTCTCTCTGTGCAGGTAGATGGCGCTCTCTCTCCCTATCACTCACACATTACAATGTCCGCTGGCTCAGTCCATTCTGGCTACTGATTGGTCCATTCAAAACTAGAGACCCTGCACTTTCCTCCGAGCACGTTGGTTCCCCAGTGACGGTGTATCAGTGGTAGTTTGAAAAGAGGTGGTGGCTGCATCACACGCAACAGAGGAGGCTTGTGTATGTCTTCATCACAGAGTCAGGGATGGAGTGATGGAGTGATGGAGAGAGCCACTAATGGGTTGGGTTAATTGGTGACTACCACATTGGAAAAGGGTGAAAATTGGCAAAAAAAAAAAAAAAAAAATGAAAATGACATTTACAGTCAAAAGTTTTGAGACTTGAGATGTTTGCTGGCTCAGTGTTTTTAAATGTTTGTGTGTTAAACTGAAGTTTAATTAACATTTATCGTTTACTGACAAACACGTGACGTGTATGTAAATATTGAAAGTGTTTTTCTAGACGTCTGACTTCACTCCGAGTTCTGCATCTCAGCTTCTGGGCCAAATCCTGACTGATGACCCGTTTTTGTCTAATCAGTTATTGTCTGTGTTTTGTTTGTCCTGCATGAATAATTTACATGCAAATCATCTGTTCATAACAACCGAGAGTTGATGTAAACAGTCACCAACCATCAAAACCAACATCTGTGTCAGTCTCAGAACTTTTGGCTATGACTGGACACTTAGTGAGGTGGGCCTGGGACCGCAGGACCATGCTCAGTGACATTCTGGCCAGGGGTGCCCAAACTTTTGCAGGCCAGTGTAGCATGACGATGGGTCTGACTTAAAGCTACATGCAGTCTCTTGGTCTTGGTAGTCAGGAGGATGAATCAGGACTGAAAACCTCTCTTTGAGTAAATTTAAAGATACTTAACTTACATTAAGACCACCTGATATGTGAGGTGATGACTGATAAACGGTACCAAGTCTCCCACTTGAGTACATACAGTACGAGTTCAACTGAACAAGCTTTTACTTTCTGAGCATCAGTGTGTGTGAGGTGGGATTACAGGCCTTACATGCGCAGTAAACACATATAGGGTACAAAGACACATGACTTACGTGTTGGCCCAGTGATGCTTCATTTCAAACCTTTAGCACAGGGGTGTCCAAACCCAGTTCTGGAGAGTCAGATTCCTGCACAGTTTGGTGGTCATCCTGATCATACACACCTGACACATCTCAGCAGGTGACAGAGCAGAGCAAACTGTGCAGGAGTCCGGCCTCCTGGACTGGAGCTGGACATGTCTGCTCTAGCACATGTAAAGGCCACTGACATACAGTGTGAATATAAGTTTTTACACGTTTTATTCAAGACCTGAAACAGCTACAGTCTAGATTACAGTCAGCTAATACTGAACACGTCAATGTGCTGCTTACCTGATAAATAACAGACTTAATGCATAGACTCGTCTCTCCGTCTTCTCCCAGTGATGACCAGCGATAATCTGTTGTAGTCAATCCAATAATCTAATCTAACTGGAGTCTGTTGACCTGCAGCAGGTTTCAGGAGACTTTCCGGGTCTATTTGTTCTCTCCGAGACACTTTCAAGCAACGACTTGTTATTGGCCTCCAGTCCCAACCCTGCAGAATGTCTTTATACTGTAGGTGTAGTGACAGCAAAACTACAGATTAGAGAGGGATTACACCTACCGGACCTCCAACCACCTCCTGCTGTCTGAATGACACTTTAATCAACTAATGGCAGCTCAGGCTGGACTCTACAGGACCAATAGGAACAGAAACCTGTTTCCATTACAGAGCTGTTGTAAGACAGTCGGTCACTGAAATTACATTAATGAGATTTTTTACATCACATCACTCAAATGAGGTTAAATGCTGTGTAGTGTAGTTCCTCAGGGCTCACCTGCACTCGTGTATCTGCTGTAGAGAGAAGTGTTAGCTACTTCATTGCTGTCTCAGAGTATACAGCATTTATCACTGAAATAAATCCAGAACCATTTTATTATTATTATTATTATTTCATTAGGAAGTGAACTGCCAGGTCATTAATGAGATTATTGTGACGGAATATAGATCACTGTATTATTTTTTATTAAGTAAATTGCCAAATTGCATGTCAAAATAATGACCCAGTTCCTCAAAATAACGATATAGTCACATCAGAATATTAGGCCTCCTACCTAAACATGGGAATAACCATCCTTGGCTCAGATGATGTCAGCGAGACATCCCTGATACTTTCCGTTTGCTCCTGTGTTCATTACAGAGGTTAAATAGTTCACTGTTGGAGTCGATGTTCTCCTCTGGCTTCAGTGGCTTATAGTTCAGCACTGTTACGCTGCGGGGAGACGCTCAATGTGCCAGAAGTCCATGATCAGTTCTTCACTTCAGCAGCTCTACAACATTCTGCTCAGTTAGTGGTTTCTGAGATGCTGCCTCCACCATGCTTCACAGGTACACTATTATCACAGGCATCAGTCACATCACGTTTTTTTCCATGATGATGGTTTTACACTCTGATACAGCTGACTGCTGTGCTCATTTATATGTGCAGTAAACACTGTCACATGACAACCATAATATTCTGATATGACTGTGCAGAACATTATTATTTCTTACTGACAGTAACTTGTGGTGTAGCTGTCTTGATCTGCACGTTCCTGGCCCAGAAGTATCCAGACCAAGTTCACAAAGCAGTGCTGATTATCGGTGGAGTTCCTGCAGCACTGGAGCTTATTTATACCGCAAACATCCATGATGTCCCAGCTCAAAGCAGGCGTAGTTATAAGGTTCTGATATGACTGTGTTCAGTGCCACATAAAAAAGTGAAGTTAATTGTTCATAATTTAATTTTTAAAAATGTAAACATTTCATTTTATGTTGATCATTAATCCAGAACCTCTAATTATTACAATATTTTATACTAATTAATATTCAAGTATTAAATTATTCAGTGTCAACATTAAAATAAAAGGTTTGAAATTTGTTTTATGTGTGATGAATATAAAATATGAGTTTAAGTTTCTGAATTAAATTATGATTTTGAACACAAATGACCTTTTTTCACCAGATTCTCATCTTGGGTGATGTACTACTCTCTCAAAATAATGACTTAACGTAGAACAGCTCACCCAACAATAACAAAGTGGTTCTGGATTATTGTTGTATTTTAAGTTTGAGCTTCTATTGCTGAGCTCTTGTGACAAAATGAGGAGAAAAATATGAGGAATCAGAAGCAGGAACACTTTGTTTCCCTCAGCATCATATATACTTTAATTGCTCAAAGAACAACGTTGACCTAATGTTTAAAGGAAGGGAGAAAATGTCCAAGAGAAAATACAATCTGAGGGAGGTCGACTCACACACAGGTATAAAAGAGACGAGGGAAAGGTCGATGCAGTTTCCTGTTGGTTTGTATTCTGGATGCACTCCACATATTTATAAGGCAGGATCTTAGCTATATACTGTTAACACTGGTCAGAGCAATCCGGAGCAGACAACAGGACACGACCAATCAAGAACTGCTTCTAGGAAAGGAGGACATATGCTCATTTATCACACAAGTCCAAGCAGTGAACCTCAATGTGGTGCTTGTGAGGTAACAGGATAGTGAGGAGAGGCTGGTGAGGAGCGTGTTTATGTGCATAAACATCAAATTGTCAACATTTCTGCAGAATCAGATTTTTAAACATCATGTTGCACAATGGTCTGAGATGTTGTGGAGAAGCGCACTTTATAAGGGTGGTGATAGGAACGAGTGTCACAATGCAAATACAGTCACTTCCTGTTCAGAACAACTAGTGAACCTATAACAGGTTATCACTGCGGTTCTGCCCACTGAAGTTCAGTTTTGCCACAAAAACTAAAGACTCTGTGAGGGTTCAGTCATTCATTCACTGCATGTGTTTACAAACACAACATTACTGTGAGTGTCGACTACGAGCATAGCAGGCCTAGCTAATAAAGTTCTGCCCTCACTGTAAAATAAACATCTGGACCACTGGTTCTGGCTAATCTCATCTCATTCCCGGTTACACACATGCTGAGCAATGTTTTATTAGTAATGAGGATAAGATGATAAATCGGAGAATGTTTTGAGTGCTACTAGCAGGCCTGTCACAATGATTAACATCTGCTCATCACTTGTTTCAGATTTATTCTGACTGTGAAACGTAATGATTACAGACGTTTGCTGCTGGGTGTTTATTGTTTAACATCATCAGCAACGAAGGATATATTCATGGCTACTTCCTCACTAATCTGTCACCACCATCTCACTACAATGTCACCCTGACCTCCATGTTTTAGGACTGTGAGAGAAAGCCCGCACACATGGGGAGAACATGGAACCTCCATCCGAATGAGGACTCAAACCCAAGAACCCAGCACGGAGAGGAAACAGAAACAGCTCTAGTTTCTATAGGCTGAGTTAATATAAATAAAGCAGACATGTCAGCTGGATGCTGTAACACCTTTGATTTGAAGGTTGTTAAGTATGGAACTAACACTAACATGACTAGTATGAGTACTATTAGAGCAGATCTGGGAAATGTCTAAAAAGGTAATAATATTCTTCTTAATATTTGAACGAATGGATAATGGTGCCTCCTGCTGGACAACTGGAAGACTGTAAGGCAGTCCAAAGTCAAGTACTAGGGCGTTAAAAAAATTTGAATATGAACATACATTGTTCTAAATCATTTTTATTTAAGAAGGTAAACTGTCAAATATTTTACATTCATTACACAAAGTGACAGATGTCAAGTCTGTGTTGATGTTGACCAGAAATCTCAGATTACTTGTATATTTTCTTCAGAGATTGAGTAAATATTTTTCAAACAGTATTAATGCTTTTAAAAGGCTTGAAATGTGTCACTGTGTGTAATTCATATAAATTATACCATATACTGTATACAGTAAGCTAATTATCTGTTTACCTGCTTTAAGGGTCTTCTATATTTACATAAAATAAATCAAGACATTTTAATCATTAATCTACACTATTTATGACTGTTGTCAGCAAATATTCATGATTGTGACACATACTTAGTTACACTTTCAAAAAGATGTATGTAAACAATCATCAGATGTATTTGTAATAGCATTGTGTCAGGTTTTTGGTGAGGAAGCTTTTAGATGTATTAAATATTTCAGACATCAGGTTCCCATCACCACTGCTGTGAATAATTCTGACTGGAGTGGTGCAGTTCACATTAAACTGCTGTGAATGTCTCTTCTGAATGATTTATTCTGTGTAATTAAATCATATACATTTTTGGAAAATCAGTGGAGCTTCCTTTAAGGTTAGAGTTGGGTACAGTAGTGGGTTGTATGTTATAAAGACTGACCTCAGCAGTGACTGTAGATATGTCCCCCTTTCCCCACAAAATGCCCTTTAATCAACAGTGTCAGTTTAGGAGCCTCCAGTCACTGAAAGCCAAGCAGCCCCGTCTGATCCACAGAACACACACACTTCAGCCGACACGAACGGCTTCATCTGCCTTTCAGACGTTTTAATAACAGAAAAAACACTTAAGAAAATGTTCCAGTGACAGGGTAAAGTAGCACTTAAAAACTACTGACACACCCTTCCTCACGTTACGATGCCAAGCACAGTGGTCTGAGCACAGTGAGAAGGACGCAGTTCAGGTACACGGTGTTCACATCAGACCAGGTGAGACATAAAAGGTAAGCCACATGCATAAAGCTCTTTTAACTGATCTGTTACTTATTACTGATTTATCTGACCAGCCCACTCTCTCATAGTCAAGCATCAAAGAAGAAAAATAATCCACAGAGCTCCAAGAACACATCCTGGAACACTGAAGGTCTTAAAAACTATTATTATTATTTTCATCTAAGTTTGGGAGAACTACCAGACCAGTGTGTAGAAGGCAAAAATGATACGAACTGGTCCAGCACGCAGGCAATCAATCAAAATGAAGATTCTGAAGAAAATCCACCTGCATCTGAGGAGTGAACCAGGTTGGCATTGTTTACTTGGCCATTTTGCATCACTTTCACATCTTCAATAATGGAAAAAAAAAGAAAGAAATGTTACTGAAACTTTAAAATATCCAAAAAACAGTACCAATCGGACATCTCCAAGATATGATTGAGGGACAGATCAAAATCTTAACAGTGCGTCCATGCACAAGTAGGCACACTCTAGATATTACATAACTTACCCACAACTCCTACATCTACGTTTCTCCAAAGTGAACAAAGCTGCTTTGAACCATGCCCATTAGGCACTGCCCCCCCAAAAAAAGAAAAACAATAGCAAAGTGGAGCTAGTGGGAATGGTTCCTAAAAATCAACCCGTGGTGATCAGAGATCAAAACTGTCACCTAATCCATGTTAGATGATCATAATCAGCACACAACACTGTGTGACTTTCCATACACTGTCAAATACCTCCACGTTGAACAATCTCTCTTACAGCTTGCCCTCCAGTCTACCCTCTCCTACCTGAGCATTGCAGCAGTGCACCAGGCCCACAGAATCTGGCAGTGGAAGCTAACAGTGCCCCCAAGTGTTTAACACTAGGCTGTAAGGATGCACAAAGGGGGACAGTTTGACAGGAAGCGCTTAATAAAAATAATAATAATAAGCACATCATAAAAAGGTCTCACTCTCGCTCTTTTAAAGTAAATCCCAGTCTCATGTGCAGGTGTCTACATGAACTGTAGATCAGGTATTATGAACTTCTGAAAGGGATGTAATTTATTGTGCTTGTCCTTGTGCTGATCCCATTTAGGAATCTTCGTTCATTTCCTGACTGTCAGTCCGGGCGATTTTGCGTGGAGGGGCGGGACTTCCTCCTTCACCCTGCTCCTGCTCCCGCTTCTTGGCTGCGTTCTGTACACAAACACAATGCAAGAAAACATTATTCCTCATGATCAGCAACAACATTCACAAGCCACTACAGGACAGAAACTGATCAGAAGTTAAATTCCCCCATTTTAATTATTTACAACCAGGGATACGTACATGACTACTAATTTTCAACAGAGCCACATTTCCAGTAGTAAAAGACTTTCCAACACATGCTTGTGCTTCAGAAGAAAATTTATTATTTTTGTTCTGTGTCCAGACTAAAGATGAGCGATATGGCCAAAAATTTTATCACGATACATTTTTCTATATTGATCAATCTCGATAATTATCACGATATTAAATTGTCTAACACTGTCATAGTTTTAAACAACATCTTTCTAAAAACATCAGACTAAATACATGAAATGTTACTATTTAAAATATTAAATTGTTTATTGCCAGAAAATTGCATTGTGGCGTCCTGTTGGATGCGTTGAAAGGATGGACGAGGAAGACGTTTACTGTTGTCGCTTTATTGTTGAAACTTACAGTGATGGCTGTCGGCCGCAGCCACTCCAAAATAACAACAGGCTAGAGAGTCAAGCTAACAGGCTAATGCTAGCACTCTGGGTGACACACACAGCAAACTCCTCCTCTGTCTCCTTCTCACACAAACAGATGAGCACACAGCAACTTTTTGCTCCCTCACCCGGACCCACTACGCTCTCCCACAATCACACGCTTGTCTTAAACACAGCAGTGCATTTTGGCGGCGCTGGTGAGAAGAAGCCATCAAGCAGCAGCATTAGACTTCTGAACTCACTGTCAAGCTGCTTACACGTGAAATGGAAACGAACGTTAATGCTCATCGAATTCTATAGTCCCAGCTTATCATCGTCATCGATCATCATCGGTTTTATCGCCCAGCACTAGTCCAGACAATGACTGAGTCCACAAACTCTGCAGCTCCACATAATCTTTTACAGCAGAAGTGTGAGGCTGGACAGTGTTTAGCTCAGTGTCAGTGTCTCCTACAAGTTACTGACAGCAAGTTTATAGACTTTAGTACAGCTGTTTACTCTTCACAGGAAATTTAGCACATATTAAGAACAAGGCATCATGGGACATTGCTGGCTTTACTGCTATAGAACTAGAATGTACAATGCAAATGTAAACTCTATTTGAAAACATCCCATATTCTAGTGAATAACAGTTTTTATTGCTGATACTAATTATGTAAAGCTGCTTTGTGACATCAGTTGCAAGAATAAGTACATTTTGATTTATTGAAGCTCTTTATGGACTAATATCTCATATTTAAGATGCTCCTACATCCCATGATGATCTTTCAGCAGAGAGTAAACAGCTGTATTAAAATATAAACTCACTATCAGTAACTTGATGGAAACACTGACACTAAGATTAAAGGTGGTGATGCTGTCCTATCTCACATTCTACTGTAAAGGACCGAGTATCTGCAGCTGCAGTGTTTGTGGAGTTTATTATAGTGTTAAAATATCTGAGCAGCAGTGTACACAAGAAACAAAACTGTTTAACAAAAGAAAGAGACATGCAGTCAAGTTTAATTATAGGATGAGCAAAAGCTCAGAGAGAAATGTCCTTTTTTGACAAGAATACTGGCTGCTGCTTTTCAGAGAAAGTAGTCTGTACCTTTTTGTCCCATTGTTGATGAAGGTAGCGCAAAAGAATATTTGTTTTCTCTGTAACAATAACTGTAGAGAAAGAAGAAAAGTTTACATCCGTGTTGAAAATTCGCAACATATTTAATGTAAAAAAATGTGCTGCCCATAAAGGCTAAATGTAAAAAGGCAGGAGTCCTTCACACACACACACTTACTCTGCTCCGATGGGTATTCCCGTGTAGGCAAATATACTGATGGTCGTCTATTCTGTAATGGATCAGAAATTAAACAGTGAAAAATGAAATTCACCCCCAACAGCAGAGCTACAATACTGAGATGACAAACTGTGAAAGTATTCAGGGACTCACAATACCACATTTTAAATAAAAAGATTACCGATGCTTTGCACACAGAGTCTGCATGGAATCTACTGAAATTGGTCTTGTTGTATACCGGGAGACCTTTCAGGAAATCTGCCTGCAAACAATTTAGAGAAATGTTACATCACAGGGATTTTCTTAAACATATACTCTCAACATTAACAGTATATGATAAATGTAATGCAAACTGGCATCTGTGACTAAAGACTACAACAAAACCCCCAAAGATTTAGACAGAAACATATTCTGGTTATAACGGGCAGATAAGATCTAAACGATTCCTTATTCAGCAAACACATTACAGAAAAATGCCATAAAATGAGATTATTTACAGTAGAAACATGTACTTACATAACTTATTTGGTCCAAAGTAAAAGCAGACTAAAACAAATGGCTTGTGTGTACTGAGACTGGTAACACAAGTAAAATGTGTTAAGAGAGCTTTGGGTCATTCTTATTCAAAAAGCATCTCCAGTTTCTAAACCCATACTATTGACCACACAGTATCAGGTATAAGTTTTTAATGGAACTGATGGTTTATACACATTCATCTTCCACATTTGATCATATTCCACATTATAATCCTGAGCTGTAGGTTATTCACAATCCTGGCCATTCCTACTACAACCAAGTTGAGTACTCAGCGAATGATAAGTCATAACGTTAAATGTGGCACTAAATCTGCCCATAGTTAATGTTTGTTTGGCTGTTGTTCATAAGAATTGCTTAATTTTTAGTGGTGATCTATGAATAGTAAAAGCTATCGTTTCAGGTCAATTTAATCACTTGACAGCAGTCTATGTTAATAGTGAACTATGAAAATAAACACCCAATACAAGCAAATGTCCCTCCAAAACAATAAAGCAGCTTTTAGCAAAAACAACCAGTGATTGTCTTTTTGCACAATGCTACTATTTGTCCTTCTAGTAGATGTGAACTGCACTTCTGCATGTCAATCCAAAACACCTCCCAGAACAACCAAAAATCTGCCTGATACAACCAACACCCTGTCCAATACCACCAAAACCTCACCCATACAACCAAATACAGTCAAACCTCCACATATACAACCACAACTCTGCCTGATACAACCAAAACCCTGCCCAGTTCACTGGTGGGATTGTAGTGAATGTAGTGATCACTGTTGGTGAAAAGGTTCTTATGATCAGAGAGAGCTAACAGTGATCTGGAAACTGGCCGCCAGACACACCAGACTGTAGCTATTAACACCAATATTTGACGGTCAATTAAAAAATAAAATGTAATTATTTAGAAAATACATTAGATTTGAAAGTCAAACAAATGATAGCAGATAAAGTGCTGAGTATCTAGTGACAGATCTGATCACTGAGATTAGCTGTGGCTACTAAACTGATCAGTAATGAAGTTCTGGACGATAATAAAGGGCTATTAATAGCTTATGTTCAATAAGGACAACTAGAGTCACTTAAACACCACAGAACATCAAAACCTCGTCAGACAGACTAATGAACAGACGTGAGAAAGTTGACAGCTAAAGTTAGCTTTGCTAGCCGGTTAACACTGCAGCCCCAGCGAGTCTCATAAACGCTAAATACATCAACTTACAGCTTATTTAACTCCTATTATAATCATATAAGCAGTCTAACAAGCAGGACAGACACTTACTTTATCCATCGTATTGTCTTGTTCAGAGGGAATCCGGAGATTCTGTCTTGAAGACGGTTGACTCGCTGCGATGCTAATGCTAATGCTAACAGAGGGCCTGAGCGCCCCGGACTGCAGAGACTTTACAGACTCAGAATGATCAACACAAAAGCTAAATAAAAATGACAAGATCTGACTGGCTGTCTGTCCGTCCGTCGGGAAGTAAGTAATAAAGTCTGAAGCCTAGGTTTTCAGGAGAACGTAACGTTTAGCCAAACAGTACAGCTCAGTGAAGCGACGCACTGCGCTCAACACGCCGCGGGTTACGCGCTCTGAACGTGGGTTGTCAGATATTTTTTTTAAAAATCGCAAAATCGTGTGACAACTGCACTGTCAAATATCTGTAATATCACATTCAATGTCAGAGCTAATTCTGCCAAATATTCATATTCAGATTGTTTTAAACGTTATTAAAACTTAATTTAGAGGGATATATGATGTTTAATGTCTTCTGTGTCTGAGGCCTCAGAGGTGTTTATAATGTTCAGGCTCTAGTGAAGGTTAGGACACATTTTCAGTGTTATGGCCATGAGACCGGATCTGCTAGAACCTCCTGAGCTGAAAAACAGGATATTAACAAGCCACATTAACAGAGACAGAGAGACAAGATCCAATAATTTGGATTTGGAAATAATGATTTACATATAATCTGCATAAAGTTATAACTGCTTTCAGTGAGTCTGTGTTAAGGTAGAGGAGAACACACCAAGTTTTCTCTCTCTGGGTTGTGATCTGTGGATATATCTCACTATATTTGATGTTTTTTTTACCTTTATTTACCTGCAATATTGAAACAACTTTTTAAGTTAATTTTAATATATTTTACATTTGTACTCATTGCCATCTTTTCACCTTTGAAGTTTATATTTTCAAACTTTATCTTAGTCATCCATCTTCTTAACCACTTAATTCATATCAGGGTAGCAGTGAGTCCCTGTACCCCTTTACTGGGTGCTGAGCAGGACATTACACTAATCTAACTGTAGCCAGGACAGGGTGCCAATCTATAACTGGGCACACACACAAATATATGCACACTCAGAAAAGGGCAATTTAGAGTTACCCAGTTCACCTGCACTCTATGTTTTTGGACTGTGGGAGGAAACCCCGAAACTCACAGGAAGAACAAACTCCATTTAGATGTAGACTGAAATTCTAAACCTCAGAACATGCATTAAACACGTTTGATTAAATCACAGATTAAACGAATCAACAAATATTGAATAAAAATACAGATTTAGACAACACAAGTGTGTAAATTTAAAACTGTTTATTATCCCTTTTCAAGTCTTACAAAAATATGACAAAATAAATCAAAACAAATAAATAACCCCATTTCCTATGAAAAAAAAGAAAAACTTTACAGTGGTACATTGGAAGAGCATGTTAGTTTGTGAGGTTGCCTTCAGAGAAGGAATTCTACACTTGAGTACTGCTAGCTTCTCTCTCCACCGTCTGTAATTCTTTAGACTGCAATTTTCTTCAAAATCCGCATCAGTAGCCCAGTAATATTTCACAGTTGGGTTGAACATAAACCACACAGAAGGTTTTCAGACTAGGAAGAGAGTAAGATGCCTGAACTGAACAGTTCGGTGGGCATGAGGGGCTGCACAGAGATGACAGAAAGCTTACACAGCATCTGCGCGGCTCTCCAGTCAAACTAAGACACAATAGTTACTTGGACATATCCCAGACAGCAGTGAATAAAACAGTAAAATCTCAACATCTCTAGACAAAGTGGCATCAACTGTAGCTTAAAACGTTATCTCAGATGGGATGCTGGACCATCTTTATACTAACTGATCTCACAAAGTCTTTCAGGTCTCTGCAGTAAGAGACTTCTACTGTCAAGGGAATATAATCATAAATAAATCAGGAAAACGAAATGAAAATCTATTTTAAACCACAGTCACCTCTACCTTGGTTAGGAAAAAAAAATACTTGTGTGCGGCTCTAATATCCAAGAGAACTCTGTTTGTAGTAAAGTGAACATTTTATAAGCAAAGCCTTTCAGAAATTATTTGATGCACCAATGTTAAAATTTCAGGTCTGATATGGTAACAGATAATTAGCAACAAATTGATACTGATCATTACATTTTTTTAAATATAACATAAGTAATGTAAAAATGTACACTACATTACGGCCATCTGCAGCCATTATAAGGAATAGACCAACAAAGGGCGCTGTTGGGTCTGCTGAAAGTTCCAACTGTGCAAGCTAAGAATAGGGCACAAATTTATCAACTGCAATTTTCAGCCATAACAATAATTTAGGGGCCAATATAAATTTTTTGATAAATAATATGTTGTCCAATGATACATCATGCATCCCTAAGCATTGGCAAATATTTTTGTTTCTTGCAGAAGTAAAATATTTGGATCTATATGAAGCAATTTTACAACACATCTAATTCAAATGTCAGAATGAACCTTTGCTTTATGACAAGACAAAGAGTTTCTCTAGACATTTCTCCTTCTTTAGCTGGGGATGTGTTAAGGCATTGAGTTCTGCCAAAGAAGAAGCTTTTCAACAACTTAAGTTGGTTAAATCTGAATTGATATGTGATCTACTTCTGAAAAAAGAGGGAATATTTTATATTGATATGCATTCAGAAGTTGTTTTAATCATACTAGTACACAGATGTAAGATTAAAATGCCCCCAACTGTCCTGTGAACAGCACTGGAGGATGAATTAATTCAATGCTCAGAGTCATTTTAAAAATGTGAATTCTTTATGATGAGACTTGTGGGAAGCACGGTGATTCAGAGCTGCTCGAGTGAGATGGGCAACAGCTGGCTTATAATAACACAGAACAGAAAAATGAATGTGGCAGGTGACTAACCACCACTGCTCCATTTCTATTTACTTTTGACATAACTCAACATTTAGGACATAAAGCCTCAGATCCCAATTCAGAATCATCATTCAGGCCGACGTATTATTGCAAAAAAGGTTATTTGAGACAGTTCAGTCAAAGGAGCAAAGTGCATAGTTCACATCACTTATCACACATTTCCATAATACTAAGTAAATCTGTCAATCTGATTGATTACTGACACCACTCACTCCCCATATAAACAACATGTAAACTAACCCTAAACCCAATCAAAGCACATTCAGCTCCACTGCTGTAGAGGGTGCTGAGGCAATAACAAAACCCTGGCTTAACATTCCTCTGACCTCTTCAGTCTTGTATTTTGGGTTCCTAATAGAATAGATTTTACTTTAAAACATGTAATACTGGCTCTCAGGGTTTTACTTCAACCAACAAACTTAACTGATCCTCCAGAACCAGCAGTACACTTTATGCTGTTTTTATAAATGGGTCCTTCCAGCCACCTGACCTAGAACCTGTCCAGTCATGTCATGAAAAAACCAAAAAGCCAATAATGATTAAAAATGGACTGTGACACTGCCCTGACCAACAAACACATAATTATAAAGAATCACAAAGACCGACGGCAGCAGTAGCACAGTGTTAGCACACAATGCTAACATTAGCATTAGAAAACCTAGCTGACTAGTAACATCACCAGTGGATGAAGTTTATTAGGAAAAAAAATTGCATTGTTTGCAGGATCACAGTGTGGAATACTGAACATATTGTAATCTATCTTCGGCCATTACACTCTTCCTGACCGCTAACATTAGCATACCTAGCTGATTACTAACACGAACAGCTGATAATGTTAAAAAAGTCACAATATATCACTTTACTGACAGTATCAGTATTGATCTTTAATCCCTTTCTCTTAATCTGTGTCTTATCAGCAGGTTTTTACCAAGTCCAGCTAACTACTCAAAACACAACTCCACTCCGGTTACTCTTTTATGTCTTCATTTTGGAGATTTGCCCCTTTAGGCTCTAAATATCATAAAGACTGAGTTTAATGACTAAACTGAGCTATAATATGAATATTATGAACATGTTCATAACGTGACTGGACAAGCTGACATGGAAAAACCCAAATATGAATTCACTGATATTTACACTGAATTAAAGGATCAAAACTGTAATGAATGAAGCTTAGAGGGGAACCTGTTTTTCCTCATCACTAGAACTGCGAGGATGACATAACACAACTAAACATAAGTTCTGCTGAAATACTCACAGCGGTTATGGCTTTACAAAGAAATGTTTCGGCACTGCCAGTGTTTTTATTAGCTTTGCTTTGGCAATTAATGGAATAAAAAAACATCTTTAAAGTAGGAATGAATAAAATAGAAATAAAAAGTTAGGCAAAGCACCCAGATGCACAGAAACTGGACGGGTCAACAGAACACTTCAGTAGTTCATTACAATGAGAACAATAATGGAGCATTTGCATATGTTATGAGGCAGGCTGGTGTTCTCCTTTTCTTAGCAGAGTTTTTCTCGCTCAGCGGCAGTAGGATTTAGTGCAAAAATGTTCTTCGAGACTGTGACTACTATGACCTGTACATGGAAACAGAAATGCTACGCTTCACAACAGTGCCCTGCAGAATGCCTTTGCAAGACAATACCTGTGATTTATGTTCCAGCAGGCTTCTGAGGTGCAAATGAATGTTCTTTAGTGATGTAAGTAATAAGTTTAAAGACTGAAGAACAGTCAGTGTTGAGGTTTAATGCCATAACTGTAGGTCATGATGTATGAAGATGCACAGTAGGTACAGTATCATACCCAAAAACAGGATTTCTCTATTTCAGTATCTCTACAGCTTTGATCTCCAAGCCCTTTCTGTGCTTTTGGGCTACAATAATGATGGGAAAAACCTACTTAAGAGGCTAGCACAGCTGAGACTTCCCACATCTGCACTTTTTGGAATAAGAGGTTATTCTGGGTAGAATAATCCCTTAACACAGCCACTGTGCTTTCTTTACCCACATAAGCACTGGACCTGTATACTCTGCCACACTTTTTCTACATGCTTCAGACTGTTCCTCACAAGATATCCTTAAATACAAAGATATTGCATTTCTTTTTTATTTGAAAGCATATGTTTTAGTCTTGCAGAGATGGGTTGAACTGATAAAGAAAGCTCACAGGTTTTGCAGTACCTTGTTATTTGTGAAACACTGCTATTGCTAAACTAAACCAGCTGCTTTAAAGAAGTAAAAAAGTTTATTTCAGGACTAAAACACTCACAGTTCCAACTGATGCAGATTATCATTCTGTGGTGTTTTTTTTTAATATTTTTATTTTTTGGGAACGTCTCACCATGTGATATAAAAGTGGTGTTAAAATATTTGTAAATACTATAGAGGGAACTAAAATGTTTACAATTGTCAGACCATGGTAACATAGCATTTTTTTCTTTTTGGAACATCCTTTTAAAACTGATTAGAAACGCAACTCATGCATTCCTGTATGTGTTGTAGACAAAAGGCATTGTGTGTATGTGTGTGTGTTTGTTATGAGGGGAGTCATATTTGAAAAGCTTGTGTTCCTCAGCAAAAGAGAGAGACACTGTTCCATTTCCACATCTACTGTATTACTGAGCAGCTTCCAGGCAGAGTCTCACATCACTCCACACAGTGTTGAGAGGATTTTCTGCATGGAGAGCTTTCCATTAACCTTTTGTGAGTTTCTCCCTCAATGATGGGTTTTTTAGGGTTAGATTTTAGGGCCTGAGGACTCAGAGTCTGACGACGGTGTGTTCTCTGCTTCCTCTCCCCCTGGCGATGGGATTTCATCTGGCACCCCATTCAGGTCTGACTTTGTGGGCAGCTTCTCTGAAGGCTGTGCCCCCTCCCCTGGTTTAGAGGGCTGAGCCCCGTTCACACAAGCCCCACCTTCTGATTTCCCAAAGTTGAAAAGTTTCCCAGGGTTGAAGGACTTGTTTGGGGATTGAGACTTCTCCTGGCCTGGTGCAGCTGTGTTAGCAGTAATGCTGACTGAGGCTGAGGCTGAAGCTGCTGCGGCGGCGGCTGCTGCCGCCGCCTCTTTCTTATTTTCTGGAGATTTGAGGAACTTGAAGCTGAGGAAGCCCGGTAGCTTAGGCTCGCTCCCCGTGGGCGATTGTGGGGAACGGGCCGTGCCAGAAGAGAACTTGCTTTGCAGAGGAATGATCTGCTTGAGCTTCATGACGTTGTTGTTGGCCAGCAGTGAGCTGGGCCTCTTCGGTTTATCGCTCCCTGAGCCTCCCCCTCCGCCTGGCCTGGACTTGCCTCCCTGGCTCTTGTCATGGTGATGGTCTCCCCCGGAGGCGTCAGGGCGGCCGTCATCCCGCTCGCGTCGCGCCTGGTACTCGGCCTGCCTCTGCCGCTCCTCCTCCTCCCTCTTCCTCCTCTGCTGCTGCTGGAAGTGCTGCTGCGCCTGGCGCTCGTGCTTCTGGCGGCGACCGAACACACAGAGATTACATACCAGCAATGCAACACATCTGTGATAAGCAGGACCAATAGTCAGCATGAGCGAGATAATAGATTCAGAATATACAACAGAATGCAAATGTCTCGCAGGCTGAGAGAATATGTAAAGCCAATCGTCTCTCCAGGACTTTTCTGAGGTTCTTTATGGATGTGAAAGCTGGGCAATAAACAAAAATATGAATGAATCAGCACTCATGTTAGAGAAGATTTCTGCAAGTAAACAACAAATAAATCACTGACCAAATCACCTCTCACTCAAGATAACCAAACAGAAACTGGTGAAATGGAAATTATAATTATAGGTCAAAGAAAAAGCTATGAGACGGATGGATACAATCAGATGTCAATACCAGAAGGTGATGATCGGGGATACTTGAGAATAACTGCAGTAAAATCATTCAGAAGTAGCTTTCATTTCTCTGCTGACATGGTCTGTGGAACAGAGGGCTTGCCAACCCCTCAGGCATGCAGTGTAAGTGAGCTGTCCGAGGGTCTATAATATCTGTAGTAATGACAGCTGGGAGTAAAGTCACAATCTCACATGTGTTATTAAAGGACAGATTTCTACCTTGAACGCTTCCCTGCGTTGGAATTCCAGTTTGGCCATCTCCTCTCCAACCCAGCTGGGGATGTCAGGGATTGCCACATGAATGACGTATTTCAGCAGAATAGCAAAGTGCTGTTCAGTGAGAAGGGATTAGATAAATGACTATGACCAAGCATATAGTAACGATACAAAGATTCTCATCAACTGAGCACAAAGGTACTGAAAGAACATGGATGCTGTACATGTATTATATACAGTATGAACAAGATAAACATTATGGAACAGACATTAACTACCTAATATCTGTTCACTTTAAGCTAATAACTACATAATAATACCTATCAGATTATGACCACCTCCTTATATCTACACTCACTGTCCATGTAAACATAAATAAACAGTCTATATTTGATTAGATCACTGATTACCCTGCATAATGAACATAGAACAGCTAGTCAATCAATAAGAAGGTCATTAACTCATTCAAAATATTAGCAGAGCGTCACGTGACCACAAAGTGTGTCATTGTGCTACAGAAATGAATATTCAGATATGACTGTGTATATGTAGTATGTATAAACGATAAAAGAGTGTGTTCAGAGTAAACAACAATGTATCTGTATGTACCTCCAAGATTACGATAGAGATGATGGCCATCTCAGGGCTCAGCCAAGGGAAGAGTCTCTGTAGCTGCCCACACTGACCAATCAAGTAACAGTTCACAATGATGGCGATCAGACCCATGGTCTCCATTACTGTCTGTGCAAAGACAAAAGATACAGTCACGCATCTCTCAGCACTCCTTAATTAATGAGCTGAGAAACACAACGTCGTCGTGTTCACCTGCCACTGTCCAATGCTCTCCACTCTCATGCCGAAGGGCCTCTGCAGACCTGTACACAGCTTGAAGGCGTCACTACGGATCTCGATGATGTTGTTAATGAGGGCGCACATGGCAGCCAATGGGAAAGCAGAAGAAAAGAGCACCACATAACCAAACTGGATGAACATCTCTTGGTAGTCCTGGAACGTGTCCTGGAAAGATACACATGCATGCAGAGTTTATGGGCTGTTTTATTAAGACTCTTGAGCTTTGATGTGATATCAGAGCCGCTTTTTTAGGGGGCAGCCATGGCCGGGTGGTTAGAGTCAATCTGTGAGCTTGGCACTGAAACCCAACTGCTCCCTGGGCTCAGTGGATAAGGGCTGCCCACCTGAATGTGTTTGGAGCATCATGAAGAGAGGTTTTGAGGTTTAATTCTAGGCTACTAGGATTAAATAGCCACCCAAATAGTCCTAAGACTCATTTGCATAATGCAGATGTTGGGGCTCTTTGTAGGTTTTAATAATAAACTGTTCCTGTTCTGTAATTACCTCATATGTTTGCATGCAGCTCTCAATCTCAGCCTGGGTGAGTGTAGTGGCCTCCTGCTCCCCTGGTGGTTCCATCCAGGACTCCCTCCTGCTCTTACTGTCGGCTCTCTCAAGGCTGCGGCCTCTTCTCCGGATTCTTGGAGGTGCGCTGCTCTCAGACCCAGCCGTCGGTGGTGGTTCCGTAGTCAGCTCCTTGGTTTCCGTGACCCCGTTATCATCATCGTCATCGCACATCTCAAAAACTGAGGCTGGGTCCATGCCCTTCTCCACCATGGTGGGGCTTCCCTCCTCCAGGAAGTTGTCCTCCACAGGGTTGACACAGCTGATGGACTTGCGTTCCACCTTCTCTATGAAGCTGACCTTACGCAGTTTGAGGCCACAGTCCACCATGCTCTCCTCCTCACTTTCCTCCTCACTGTGCCTCTCCCCCCTGAGCTCCTCCTCACCATCCTCGTCCGGCACACCACAGCCGCCGTTCAAACACTTGCGCTCATGGCACTCCTGATGGCCCAGAAGACCCTGTCGGCTCCCCCGCAGGCCAGGGCCTGGGATGGCAGGATCACTAGGGGACACCTGGGCCCTGCCGGCAGCCAGCCGCCCATATTTGAGGAGAGCGGAGACCAACAGGTCCCAGACTGCTCGCAGTGTGAGCTCTCCAAGGCGGTGGCGTTCGTACAGGTACGGCTGCAGGACCTCCTTTAGGTTCTGCAGGAACTGGCGGATGATCAGCAGCGTAGCTAGCATCTGAGTAAAAGACCACAGGGTTAGAAAATGATCAGAGTAATCAAAAGACAGTTACACATCCGTCTTTCGCTCCGTGTCCGTCTATACCTGTACACACCTTTCTACCATTTAAACTCTTCTGTAATGCCAGTCTTAAAACCAGCTGTGTCACTTACATTATCAGCCTTTCCCAAACCAGGAAATGTACACTGCTCAAAAAAATAAAGGGAACACTAAAATAACACATCCTAGATCTCAATGAATAAAATATTCCAGTTGAAAATCTTTATTTATT
>BRDA01032635.1:7730-26226 GCA_036984385.1 Crenuchus spilurus | reverse complement strand
ATAATAATAATAATAATAATAATAATAATGTTACTACTACTTCTACTACTACTACTACTACTACTAATAATAATAATAATAATAATAATAATAATAATAATAATATTAATAATAATGTTACTATTACTACTACTAGTACTATTACTACTACTACTACTACTACTAGTAGTAGTAGTAATAATAATAATAATAATAATAATAATAATAATAATAATAATAATAATAATAATAATGCAGATGTGAGATTTTTGGAAAATGAAACAAAATAAAACTGCATCAAACTTGAATTTTGGTTAAAAAATGATTACATCATGTCAGTTTAAGTTTAGATGAACAAAAGCCAGAGTCTGTAAATCCACACGGTCTATCTCTTCAAGAAATATATTCAGTTCAGCATCCAAACATGAACAGAATCACCACTAAAGCAGAGTAAAGAGTCAGAGCTTACCTGGATCACTGGCCTGACCACATTTTTCAAAATTTAATCCATGAACAACAAACAGTCAGAAATCAGGAATAAAGAAGGGTTTTTTTATTTTTATTTTAGGCTGATAATGAGGCTCCAAACAAAGTGCCCTCAAGATGGGCACCACTTCCAGTTCCTTTCCTGACTGCTTCCTCAATTCAGTTTAAGAGTCTGAACACAAATGACATTAAAATGATCAAACAATGAATAGTTAAACAAATGTGATTAAGAACAATCAGTGTATATATGAACAGCTACAAGCACATCTCCTCCAGAATCATCACTTTATAGGAGAAGGAAAAAACTGACTTTGCTTTTAATGGAAGTCAAAGGAACCAGATGTCTGTCAAAGTCAATTTGGGGCCATTTCTTTGGGTCAAGTCATCATGAAATTGATACATGATTTAAAGAACTACAGGCACTTTCACATTATGTCCGAGACTGAAAAATGACAAAAATGAATGTTTCCTATGTTAGCTGTATGGAAAGTGTTGACTGGTTATAAGAAGTGATTTTAAACTGTGATGCTGACAAATACAACTAATCTATTGGCAGAGAAAACAGTGAACTAAAGTATGAAAATAAGGAGAAATAAATACTAAATACTAAATTATAATTTTATATTATATGTACTAAATAATCTAATAACAAATTTTATGTTTATTTATTATTCTAACCATATCTGGGCTTGGGTTCAGATTGATGACCACTAGTGTGGACTTTATTACAATCATTTATATAAAGATATACTGTAGTTTAATAGTAATTTATCATAGACACAGTGTTACTGCTAAAATACTAATAAATTTGACATTTTGAGGTAATTAAAGACAGTGTAGATGGCATTGTAACCACTGCTGGTATACCTGTGTTACCTGCTAACTCAGCTTCTGCCTTCACACTCTGACCTTCAACCAGTACTTTATTATTAACATCTGAGGCATTTTACACACATTAAATGAGACATTTACACTGTATCACCTCTTCTCAGTCTCATAGGTATCTACAGCCTGATCATCCTTGTGCAGCACCTGCAGGAGCCTGAATTTACTACCACCTTAACCACACAAGGGCTCATTTATTAATGTAGAGAACATACAACACAAGTTAGTTTTTCTTCTGAAAGTCCACCTGGAGGACCTGCTCATGTATGATGTACAGGTCATTTACGAGACATCCAGCAGCGTCTGATGGCAGAAGACAAGCATACGCATGTGTACAGTGTGAGTGATGCAGTGTTGGCAGAGAAGAGGCTGAAGATTTGTCACCGAAACGCCCTCCTGTCTGCCACCACACACAGTCTGCCACCATATCCCGTCTCTGAAGGTGTGGGGGTTAATTGAATCATTGTGGCGAGTCTCCGGAGTGGCAGTTTGTGCTTTTTTAATGATGTTCGGAGGAGCTCTAACCCTGCGGGGCCGTGTGTTCCTGCATGCTGATGAGCTCCTCTCTCCACTCTCTGATCGCACTAACAAAGAGCCCACAGATACTGAAACAAACCGGCTTTCAGACCCCTCACCGCCTGCCGATTGCATACACAACCATCACAGAGCTGATTTACAGCACCACCCTCAGCATCTTACAGTCATCTTACAGTCACCTCTGATCTGTAGACCTTCAGAGCTGCTGCAGTAATATCATCAAAACAATCAGCTGTTACATCATCACAACTCTCATCACCTATACACAGTACTGACCTTTAATCACTCTTCTTTATATCTCTCGCTCTCTCCTTCTCTCTCTCTCTCTTTCTTTCTCTCTCTGATCAGATGAAATGAGTTACATAATGAGATACATACAGCAGATGACATGGTGCTGGGATTTCTGACTGGACTTGTTTTTCTTTTCTGAGACATAAAAGCTTTATTGTTCTGGCAGGAAGACTTAATGCTTCAGCTCTCATTCATTTCTTCAGCCAATCACAGCTCACCATCTGTCTTTATAAAGGGAGGTGTCTTATGTCCAGCTTTACTGAATTTCAGGTGTTGAGGCCTTGATGCTGTCCTTTTTCCTCCCCACCAACACCAGGTGGGTCCTGTCACCTGTAGGGTTTGGCTCCACCCCTGTCATTTTTCCATCCAGCAGGATCTGCACAGGTCTGAATGTTGCCGACCCGAGCCCCGGACAGGAGCCTATGCCAATCTCAACACCTGTCAGTACTTCATTATTCAAATTATACATCACTGTGAGCAATAAATATAATTTTTCTTTCTGTCTTCATGGCAGAACTTAGCGACGGCCTCTTAATCTTCACTGTAAGATTAGGATTCTCTGTCTGGTCTTATCCTGAAGTACATAAATCAGACAATGTCTTTTATTTATTTGTAACATGCTAAGAACTGACTGCTGAACACTAAAATGTAGAAGCTTTTACATTTTTAGTCCCAGAAAGTGTTTATTTCAGGCTGCGCAGCACTAAAGGGACTTGATTCAGGGTCAGATTTTTGCTACAAGAGTGCACCTTCGGCATGCTTCTAATAAAGCATGTGTGGTAATTTTTACAGATGCTTGAGTCCCAAAAAAATAGAACCAAGCACTCAGCTTCTGTTCTGCTAAAGGCGCTCTCTTGTGGCACAAATCTTAATGTACATCAAGTCCCTTTAGTGCTGTGCAGCCTGAAATCAATTACTACAAATCTAAACACTTTTGGAAGTTAGTTTTTTCAACATTTTCTGTTATTTTATGTAGATATTGTATAAACGCACTAAGACATTGTTGTGCAGACTGAGACAGAGAATCCTAAACTATACAGCAGAGCCTGAGAGGATGAAATGACATGCTGGGCAGAGTGTCCAGCTCTTTCCTGGCCTGTATGCTCTCAGTATTGGCTGACCTTTCACCTTTCATTGAGTGGATCCAGACAGCTTTGGTGCCGGGGTGCAGATTTTTATTAAAAACTGGAAATCTCCAGCTCAGCCGACTGCACTTCTGTGTTATTTAGAGTCACACAGAACAGCCCATCATTTAAACTTTCCTACAGGTCAACAGGCGGCTACCAAACCACAGAAATACAGCAAATATTTCCAAAAGTATTCAGAAACTTCTAACCAGCTTATTCAGATACTATATACACTACTGACAGACAATTTTATACCGCACCCACATAGCCAGTTATGACCCATTTTATTGCTCTAACATTTCTCTCTGATGTCTCATGAGACTGAAATTCTCCTGAAACATCTAGAGACTAAAATGAGACATGAGATACATTGGGTTCAGATGAACATTAGAATAATTATTCACAGCATCAAAACTGTGACTCCTTAGGAGACAAATTCCTTAGGAGAAACAGCATGAGACTGGTCCAGATAAAATTATACACAGCATCAAACCTGACAAGACTCTTAGTTCTGGATGAGAAATGGTTGACTTTATTGAGAGTCTTGTCTTTAGTAATCATGCTTGTCTGTGCAAATCAATTAATCAATCAACCAGTCAGTCACCTTTGTTTAAATTTGGGCAACATTGACATTGTTCCTCTTTTACAATGTAACCAGGTTGATACATCAAATAAAAAGATGAATCTACATAATGGTACACAAGATAAAAGAAAAAGTAAAAGTGATGGTAATTTGATCTAAAAGATATCCAATAAAAAAAACATGTAAAATAGTAAAACAGTCACACAATCAAAGCACAAAAATATAGATAAAATAAATAACATAATAAAATCATAAAACAAAAACAAGTCTTCAGGAATCGCTAAAATTATAAAAAATAAGTAGAAGTAGCTAAAATAAAAGTAAAAGGATAGCTAAAACAGACCTGAATAAATTTAAATAAGAAAATCAAATAATAAAAAATCAAATAAGAAATGCACTTCACAAATGACTTTATTGAGATCTGTGCCAAACATCAACAAGTCACGTGAGATTACTGAGAAGATGAGAGATTTCTTACTATGAATATATTACTTCTTACTATGAATATGAAAATGTCAGAGGCTTAAGATAAAGTCTCATTTCTGTTTCTATCGGATCTCATTGCTGTGTTGCATTATCTACAAATTTGAATCCACTTTTAGAGGCAATAAACTGCTGTAGGCTGAATTGGAGCTAAACTGATGCAGTCTGAAAGGGTGGAGTTAATCTGTTGTAGGCTGAATGGGTGGAGATAAACTGCTATTGGCTGAATGTGAGGTGTTAAACTGCTGTAGGCTGAATGGGTGGAGCTAATCTGTTGTAGGCTAACTGGGCGGGGCTACACTGATCCAGGCTTACTGGGCCCGTCTCTAACTCCAGCTCTTAGTCAGTGAAGCTGATGCTCTGCAGTAATCTAAAGTCTTAATCCTGATTCTGAATTCTCCAGATGTTCCCGAGTCCAATGACTCATTCTCAGAACCTTTGGGTCAGACAAGCAGGAAGTTCTTTCTGTGTTTGGATGCCTTCCACTGATTAATGAGGATACCAGCAGAGGTCACACAAAGCATCTGGTGGAATAATTGGTACAATCAAGGAGAGGTGTTGCTTACCTGAAAGCAGCAGTTGCAGGATTTTAGCATAATGTGCCTATAGCTGATAAGCAGAGGGGATTAATTACTCCAGAGGATGTACAAGAGCAGGCCCAGCAGGTGAGAGGAGGGAAATTTATTGGGACTGTTTCTGCAAATTAAAGCAGGGGGGCTGGGCTTCCATGGGTAAATAATGGTTACATTAACAAATGAAAATTTGGTTTTTGAGTAACTTTGGAGTTTTGAGTAAATTACTATTCAAACAGCATCAACATTAAAACAAGAAAGACTTATATATCATTAAAATATCATATAAAATGTCAAAATATTACGTTATGTAACATATGACTGTGGACAATGTAGGTTTTTTAAGTTAAATAATGAAATTTTTCACCATTTTCTGAATTGTTTGGATGTATTAGTAATAGTAGTATATAAAATTTAGTTTAGAAAGGCCATTTTTATGAAATTTGCTATTTTTAAAGAAATTTTAACGAATGTTTTCACCATCTTATTTGAGTAGGTAACACTTTTTCAGATAGGCCATTTCTGATACTTGGTAGACTTAATTTACATTCAAATGTTTGTCTAATAGAATTGATTATTTATAATCTCAGTACAACAAAATAAGTCAAATGTGTATGTAATAATAACAAAAATAGCTAAATAATAACAGACTTCTGTTTTCCAGGGAGTTCTCCATCACCATGGCTGATGGTCATCAAACAAGGTTCTTCTGACTAGAGCTTTTTGTTGATGGTAATTATCTGTCCACCAGCAACACTGTGATTATACAAGTCTGCTGAAAAGCTCTGAAAGTGGAATGTGAATGGAGGACGTTTACCTCCTCAGTGATTGACACTTAAAGAGGCTGCTTTACATAAAACATCTTCTCCGTGATGACTGACCTGCCTTCTGCACATAGAAAGATCTCAGGAAATAAAAGCCAGCTCAGAAAATGTGAGGAGCTCCTAATTGTCCCAGAATTATACCACCTGAACTCCTAACACACAATTAAATGCCTGCTGAAGTTATTTTTTTATGTTCTCGTCGTTATCTGCTGGGACCTGCGACGTTCCTTTGGCTTTGATTCGTCTTCGGAGAAAGTTGTTCAAACTTCTGATGAAAGACAGCGAGCTCTCCACCTCAGTGTCGTTGTCGCACATTTGCACGCTGGAGTGATTCTCTCCATGGAGGAGCTGTAATTATGCTGGCGAGTGAAAATTATTTTTCCATTCTGGGCAAATATGGGCTGCATTGTGTTTTTGCAACTCTGCAGGTGTACAGAAGGTGTTTCTCTGCAAAGACAGGTTAAACAGCATAAAAACGATGATGCTAGTGACTCTATGTATGGTGTATTTACACTATATGATGAGTGTTGCCCTATCCTGGGCTTAGGTAGTAAAAATTCCTTTTCTGTGCCAGGTGATGGAGTAGGGGACTCACCATGACCCTGACCAGGATTAAGTAGAACATAGTGTATGGATGGATTGATGAATGATGGATGTTACTTTGCTTTGAAAAGTACTGGAGACCTATTATCAGAGAACTGTTCGTATCATGCTTCACTGCCATTGACAGCCAGAGCATTGCAGGAGCTACATTGGCTGTGCTCTCTCCGGTTGGGTAGATGGCGCTCTGTCCCCATCACTACTAAGTAATGTCTGCTGGCTCAGGTGTCTGTTAATTGATGTATCAGAGCTGGAGATGCTGCATTTTCCTCCAAGCTCACTGGCTACCCAGTGACAATGCACTGGTGGCAGTTAGAAAAGAGGTGGTGGCTGACTTCACATGCATCAGAAGAGACTTGTGTTTGTCTTCACTTTCCTAGAGTCAGGGACATTATAAGTGTCCTAGCTAATGGGTGGGTTGATTGGCAAATTGGGGAAAACTGTAGAAAACAATTAACCAAAAAAAAGAAAGAAAAGTACTGGAGACTGATCATAAATCACTAGTCTCTGTTCAAGCATCAAAACGGTGATGCAGCAAAAACAGTCCTTTAGGAACCAAAATGGTTATTCAAGAGCATGCTTTCAAAAAGTGATAGGGACCAAAATATCAGTTATTTTAGAAAGGGGTGGGGACATGTCCCCAGTGTCCCCTGCATAAATGATGTCTATCAGTGTATTTTGTGTTGATGTGTGTCCTCTAAAGCTACAGTCAGGCTCAACCTGACCAGAACTTGTCTGTTTCAGTTAAATGGTAAAAAATGTTGCGATGATGGACAAGAAGGAGGTGTTATACCTGTGATTTGTGTCGATCTTAATGCAGTGATGGGACATCTTTCAGGTGATCCCTGAGGTCAGAAAAAGATCCCTGGTCATTTCCTCTAAAAGAGTATGAGATGACATTCACCTGGCTTTGGTGAGCAGTATGACAATTGTAGAAAAAAACAAACCACAGATGTCTAAAGAGGGTTTGCTCACTGTGTAATATATAAGCTAGCTGGACAAACTCTACAAACCAAAACACTCTCTGACAAAGCCTGTGATTGGTAGTTACAAAAGGAGGTGTGGCATGAAACAAGCACCTATGAACAAACTCATAAACCGGCATCATCCTTCTGCTTCTCTTTGTAAGGAGAGAGTAGTAATGTCTAACATCCCAAAATGCAAAGAGCGTTGGGTGTCTAAAAGTGCTGCAGAAATGTTTGAGGTCAGATCAGATAATACAAGAGTGTGTTCACTGCAGACAGACATCTGAGCAAAGTGTGCACGTGTTCATTCATCTCTGATGGAAGCCAAGACAGAGATGAGTCTGTAGAGCCTCTAAAAGGACAGACTCGCCAAAAAGAGACATTGATCTCACTCGTGCACACAAACACAAGCTGTCTCAAACCTACACACCCATGGCGTGCCCGTAATTCATGTGTCCGAGATGGGTTGAGCTTTAGGAAAGCACAGAGAGGTGTTTGTCTCACAAATCAGCCCATACAAGTGCAGTTTCTGACAGGACAAGCTGATTGGTGGCCAGCGTGAGAACATTCGGCAGATTCAGGGCACAGCCTGTGGCCTCACACACTCATACAGCACTCTTCACAGGCTCCAATCATCAGCCCTGCAGCTTCACACCACAGCTCAGACGCCAGGGAAAAGACCGCCTCCAGCAGGAGAAAGCCTTCATTTTTCTGCCAATCATCAACCTGTGGGAAGAAGAAGCCTGAGCAGCTGCTTTTGTTGTGCACTCATTGCCACTTTATTAGAAACGGCAACCTTGTATATCTGTTCGCTGCCACTTTATTAGAAATGCCAACCTCATATGTCCCCTCAATGCCACTTTATTGGAAACACCAACCTCATACGTACATTCACTACCACTTTATTAGAAATGCCAACCCTCATGTCTGCTCAATGCCACTTTATTGGAAACACCAACCTCATACATCAGCTCGCTGCCACCTTTTGTTGTGCACTCGTTGCCACTTTATTAGAAACGGCAACCTTGTATATCTGTTCGCTGCCACTTTATTAGAAATGCCAACCTCATATGTCCATTCACTGCCACTTTATTAGAAATGCCAACCTCATAAGTCCCCTAAATGCCACTTTATTGGAAACACCAACCTCATATGTCCATTCACTGCCACTTTATTAGAAATGCCAACCTCATATGTCCACTCGCTGCCACTTTATTAGAAATGCCACCCTCATATGCCCCCTCAATGCTACTTTATTGGAAACACCAACCTCATACGTCCGCTCGCTGCCACTTTATTAGAAATGCCAACCCCATAATTCTGCTCGCTGCCACTTTATTAAAAATGCCAACCTCATATGTCCACTCAATGCCACTTTATTGGAAACACCATCCTCATACATCCGCTCACTGCCACTTTATTAGAAATGCCAATCTCATACATCTGCTCACTGCCACTTCCTTAGAAACACCAACCTGGTACATCCACTGGCCAAACCTCTACCTTGCTCTACAGCAGATTTTTTTTACAAATTAAAAGTCTCTGATTGATCAGTAAAGTTTGTAATTGTACCCAGGTTACTGTTGGCTTATTCTAGCTGAGAGCAGTTTGTTTGTCTGTATTTGATTTTGATTTACAATGCTTCAGATTTGGGCCCTGTGCTAATTACAGCTGGATTGTAGAGTAGTGGGGTAATTTGGCAGGCTGTGGAACGTACTGTAGATCAATAAGCAGATATTGTATGTTCTAGAGATACTGAAGAGGGTCACTGAACAAGCAAAAGTCATCAATACACCTGCAATGCTGTTTCATCTCACAGCTGTTTAATATGGCAAACACATTACTATGTATATCAGAAAAAGACCCGTCAGCATCTGAACATCACACATCGAGCAGATGTGAGCTGAATTGATTGGCGTCGCCGTCAATACTGCAATGTTCTGCTTCATTATTCTCAGTACAAAAGGAAAATCTCTCGTGAGAGTCAATCTGAAAGAGAAACATGAGTGAGGAGGGAATCTCCAGTTGTTTGTATCAGTGTTCGCACTTCTGACTTACAGTGTATTGTTATTGTGGAAAAATCAAAGTGCTGCAGAGCAAATTAGAAAAAAATATTTGACAAAGGGAGTTAATTAGAGTACAGGAACTCTTAAATGTGCAATCTCACAGCTTATGGACTTACATACCTTAGGAGAAGTATGAGACCAAAAGGAGACTGAAACTGAGCATCCAAACTCAGACTCTTAGCCCTGGAAGATAAACAGTTAAGTTCATACAGAGAATTCTGTAAACGACTGAGCAAACCTGAGCACAATGTGTGAATTTATTGACATCTGGACTAAGACTTGGACACATTGGAGAAAACACAATATTACTGAGGTGTGCATCACTGACGATCATCTCAAAGGCTCTGTTTACAGATTTAAAATTCGATCATCTTAGATCATCATGTAAGAAAAAAAAATCCAAAATATCTCAACAGTTTCTCCTAGACATCAATGAGATCAGATGGAAACTCAATGTTTCATGATGAGTTTTAGCCCAGGTCTCAATGACGTCTCACAATATGCTCAGATTTGCTTACTCATGTTTAGAGGAATCTCAATATCAACTCTCTTTCAGGACTAATAGTTTTGATGTTTTGATGCTGTGAATGTAATGTTCTGTATCATGTGTTATTTTGGTCTTTTGCTCCTCCTAAGGCATTTTAGGAGTCTCCAGAGACGTGAAAGAGCAACAAATGAGCTATTCAATTGTCCAATTGAAAGAAAATACGTTTTCCATTGCACTTTTTTGAATGTACAATAACTTCTGCAACCAGATATTGAGATAATGAGAGATTGAGATATTGGTTGGGGCACCACTGTTGTGATGTTCTCGCCCAGCCCTCATCCTTATCTCTCCTTTCTCAACAACCTCACGTCCCTGTGTTTGTGTATATGATTACTTTTTAAATTGATGTCGCCCTTCACCAGGCAGATTTCTTCTTGCTCGTTTTGCCCGAGGCATCCGCGTTTTTGTCAAACACACTTATCAAAACTGTTTCTTGTTGAAATTAATATGACTCAAACAGTTCCCCGTTGTTTGGAAGACAGACATTGTTTAATTTGGTTTCAATCAGCCAGCGTGGCCCCCCCACCGACACACACTCAGGCGTGAACCCCTTGCTTCCCTGCTAATGACTTCAAAATTTCCAAACAGTGACCGAGATCAGTGAGGCTCATCAGACGTGTGGTGCTAATGTCATTTGTCAATCAGTGTAAACAAACGAGAAAGAGAGAGAGGTAGAGAGGCATGCGGCAGACCTCCCGCTGCCAAGTCAATTATTGGCAAATTTAAAGTGTGATCTATGTTCTTCAGTAACCCGACCTGACCCCACACGGAGCCGAGGTGGATATACAACTCCAATAACTCATCAGAGGCTGAACATACTGAAGAGTGAAAGACACTGCAAGGACACAGAACCAGGTCTCCTGTGTTTGATCTACAGTTTGATAAAAAGCTAGGGTGACCAGATCTGAGATGATAAAAAAGAGGACACCGGGGGGGGGGGGACTTATAATGTATCACATGGTCAAATACAAAAACATTTATAAAAAGTTGTACACTATGCATATGGCTGACAGTTATATTTAAAAAGAGCTTTAATGGCTCTTAATAACACTAACATGCAGAAAAAGCACTGGCCTTAAAGGCTATTTAAACATTGTTAAGTGAAGGAGGAGCACATAGTCTTTTGAGTGTCTCTTTTGCCCATTTGCCTTTTCATCCATTTGTTAGGTTCCAGCCAATCGCCTTCCTTTTTCATTCTCATTTGTTCCAGCCAATCACCATCTGGACTTTGTTTGGTTGGGGGCGTGGCTTGTGCTTTATAAGCAGCAAAACAAAACAAACTAAACAAACAGAACAAGGAAAGAACAGGGCTACTGGACAATAAAGCTAAAGACAAACAAGGCTAACAGGCAAGACAAAACAGAAAAGAACAAGAGTTAGAGCACCAAAACACAAGGAGCACTGAGGCTTCGAGAGAAGGAAGTTTGTCTTCATGACTGTTTTAATGGGGGGTCAATGTGACATAATTAAAAAAGTCACAAATGTTAAAGCAATACGTCATACTAATTAAGATTAAAGCAAAGGAAAGGTTTAAAATACGTCACTTTACATGTAATATATATAACATATGAGCAGATATTATGAACATAAATGAACTTTTTAACAATTTTTTTGTTTTTGTGATGTGATACTGTGTGTACAGAGTAAAGTGTTCAACAGAAATGCAGGAATAGAGAAAGTTCAGTGAGAAAAGACAAAAATCTTGAGTCTAATTCAGAATAAACATGACTAACATCCCTCCATCCGGAGTTTGAGTCAGCATGGCAGTGCTGGGAGGCCGTTTGGGTGAGCGCTTTAGTGAAGTGGCGGAGCCGAGGCTGAAGGCTAATGTCACACTGAGGCTCCGTGCTGAGAATGTGTCAGACATTATTTGTCATTGATAAATATGTATGGGAACAATGCCAATACGATATGCATCTGTGGCTTCCAGGCACACTTTGAGACAGAGAGGCTACGACTGCACACTCAAAGCCATTTCCAATTACTGCCCTCCAGAAGCTCTAAAGTGGTGAGATAAGGAGGTCAGCAAGCAGCCAGTATCATGCAATTGACTGATGGGCAGTTTAATTCACACAGGAATCTAATCTAATCCCGTTCAATCGAAGCCCTCCAGCCGCTGTCCTACTTTGCTGTGAGTTTGCAGCGAGATGACGGCATATCTTCAGTTCCTGTGGCTTGCAAGGTGCCGGGGAGATTAAGGAGCAATTTATTACAGCCAGTCCATTCATTCATTTCACTTCATCTAGGGAGGAAAGCATCACGGGAATGGCACCCATTAGTGTTCGATTGGGACGCTTAATTTGGCCAAGGTCCTGCCCTTCACACTCAGAGGTCAGGCTTTATTTACACACCTGTCTCCTTTATCTCATCTGCTACTTCAGCTCACTACTGGCCATTAACACTCTCTTATCCTCTCATCCTGAAAGAAATAAAGGTCTCCTTAAGATTTCTAGAATACGGTGAGATCAGATAAGTCTCACACAAAGCTCACTTTTTGCATGTTTTTGTATTTCCTCTTGGGTCTCCACTGCTCCTATAAACACTCCAAATGAAAAAAAAAATCCATCTGTTTACTATGAGTCTATTGAAAGATTTTGGTGTCAGGAATCATATGCTTCTATGAGTTGTTTGTTGGCTTCCTTATTATTATTATTATTATTATCAACCCCCACCAGAGCTCCACCCACTAGATTAGTTGAATATTTGCCATTTTGGTTTGCTGTTTTTACAAGCACCATGCATAAATGGTAAGCACTGTAGGTACAGGCAAGTCACACATGAAGTGTTGTGTTGTTGGCTGCAAAGTGCTGTGTGTGTGTGTGTGTGTGTGTGTGTGTGTGTGTGTGTGTGTGTGTGTGTGTGTGTGTGCGTGTGTGTGTGTGTGTGTGTGTGTGTGTGTGTCAGAGAGAGAGGGAGAAAGGGAGAGAGAGAGAAAGTGAGAGTGTGCCAAAAAGCAAAATATCCAGTGTTGGAAAAATGACTCAGGGTAGAAATATATGATTGAATAGCACCTCTGTGATCCATCACACGGCGTGGGCAACAACAGAGTATTTGCATTAAAATGACAGATCCCTTAAACGGCTCATTCTAAAAGGGACTGGACCTGGGAAGAACAGCTGGTGATATCTCTTAATGTGAGAGTGATTTTGTGCAAATAACTTCATGATCATGTTTTGTATAGACCATAGACTTACACTGCTCAAAAAAATAAAGGGAACACTTAAACAACACAATGTAACTTTAAGTCAACCACACTTCTGTGAAACCAACCTGTCCAGTTAGGAAGCAACACTGATTGTGACTCAGTTTTACCTGCTGTTGTGCAAATGGAACAGACGACAGGTAGAAATGAGAGACAATTAGCAAGACAGCCCCTATACAGGAGTGGTTCTGCAGGTGGTGACTATAGACCTTTTCTCTGTTCTCATCCTTTCTGGCTGATGTTTTGGTCACTTGTGTATTTTGACGGTTCTCTCACCATAGAGGTAGCATGAGATGGTGTCTACAACCCACAGAAGGTGCTCAGGTAGTGCAGCTCATCCAGGATGGCATATCAATGCAAGCTGTGGCAAGAAGGTTTGCTGTGTCTGTCAGCACATCGTCCAGAGCATGGAGCAGATATCAGGAGACCGGCCAGTACACCAGGAGACATGGAGGGGGCCGTAGGAGGGCAACCCTCCATGAGGGTGGTATGAGATTTTGAGTATGATTCCAAATCCAGACCTCCAAGGGGTAATAATTTTGATTTACATTGATCATCTTTGTTATTTTGTTCTTAACGCATTCCACTATGTAATAAATAAAGATTTTCAACTGGAATATTTTATTCATTGAGATCTAGGATGTGTTATTTTAGTGTTCCCTTTATTTTTTTGAGCAGTGTATATCTCATAAAGTCTCACATTGCACTCACGTTTCAAACTGGATTCTCCTTAACATCTCTAGACTACAATGAGATCAGGCAGAAACCAAAATGAGTTTCAGACCTGCTTACAATGAGAATTTTGTTTTCTGAATATAATTTAAAATGAATATAATTTAAAATATATGTATGTGTGCGTGTGTGCATGTGTGTGTGTGTGTGTGTGTGTGTGTGTATTACAGTATATATAAATTTTATGTTCTATTAACATTATAAGACACAATGTAATGTACAGTACGTAGGATATTCAGGGTAGGTATCACCTTTGCACTGGAAACAGACTTTCACATGTTATTAGAATCATTAATAGTAATGAAATAATCATTTTAATACCACTGACTTGTCAGGATGAATCAGACTTCATAGTGAATCACACATGGATGAGTTTCTGCCTGCTGGAGTGAAGTATAACACTCATTTCTCTCTCCACAGTTTACACAGTTTATTGTTCCACGTTCTCGATAACATATGGCAACAGAGCTTTAAATCAGACCTCCTGCCGTGTCCTCCAAACTCACCGTATGTGCTTTCAAAGCTCATGTTGCAGTGATCTCACCCTAATTATCAGAGAAAAGAAAAGAAAAAAAACATAAACATACCTGAATTTAATACTGTACACGTTTTCTACTTTTAAAAGACTTTAAAAACAACACACTGTAGATTCATTCTGGACTACCATCATTCTACAGTTACTACTGTCAGACAAACAATTAAACACACTAGATTCATACTGGATTGCCATCACATTACAGTTATTACTGTCATACTAAATACTACACACTGCAAATTCATACTGGATTAAAATCATTTCCTGAAGACTGCTGGCAGCACAACATGAGTCTTTTCATCACTCAGTTACATTACAGAACATCAGCAGGTTAAACTCTGCACTGGGTTCTAGACTATCTGTTCTGCACTATAAATGAGGGACTAAAGGAACCTCTTCATCTCTGTCTTATCTGGGCTGAAGGAGGAGGAGACGGTGGTTTAACAGCACTTCTCTCCTTCAGCTGAGCTCACCAGCATGAGTGAATCTCTGCCCTGAGTTATCACCTCAAATTACAGTCATACACAGATAACCCAGCACTCCTCTGACCTCCCCTCACTCACACAGCGCTCACACACAACCCTCTCTACATTCTCCACAACTCACCAGACACTTTATTAGGTACACACTGAGCATAGGTTTCTACAATTACAGTCTGTAATCCATCTGTTTCACTGTAGACTTTCTGCTCTTCAGTTATCAGGACCCCCACAGAGCAGGTGGGTCATTCTCAGTTACAGTGACGTGGTGGTGGTGTGTTAGAGTGAAGCTGCTGTTGTTTTTAAACACCTCAGTGTCACTTCTGCAGTGAAAATAGTGCACCAACAGTGTCAGGACTAGAGGACCAACACAAACTCTGCTGAGCTGCTGTCTCTGACTTTACATCTACAAGACCAACAAGGTAGGTGTGTCCAATAGAGGACAATGAGTGGACAAACAAGACAAGGAGTGTTTAACAACTAACACACACTAACACACCACCACCACATCAGTGTCACCTGTATGCTCAGTTGAGCTAAAATGGACACTGAGTGTAGCTCTGTGTACCTGTTGAATTGTGTAAATCTGAAAGTCTTGAGTTTAAACAGAAACATTTGTAAGACTTAAGACATTTGAGACATTTGGCTTCCCCTGAGGTAAATGTCAGTCAAGCTGTTTACTTTGAGGCTATAGCCTCGTAGCCAAGACCTTTTCTCATCCAGGTCTCACTGTAATGAGGTTCATCCATATTCAGTAACAATAACGAGAAAAATTCTTATAAACTAGTAACTTTTTAACCCATTTAAACCATAAAGGAATACAGAATAGGAATACAAGTGCAAAAAAATAATGTACTGAATTCAAAAGAATGTAAAGATCAATCTAGTAAATGTTAAAACAGTAGCAAATTTCTATAAATGTTGTGGAAGAAAATCTGGTCATAATTTAACATCTTAAACAACCTGAAATTGCCAGCATCACCTCATCACATTCAGAGCTTCTTCTCTAAGCTCCGCCCAAAAAACAGGAGTCATGTAAAAGCTGGAACTCTTCTGTCTCCTCAGCTTGTTTATTTCGGATTATTTTGAGCTAAAGATGAAAGATTTCACGTCAAATAAACCAATGTCAGTGTCAATGCATGTAGATTTTTACTTATGTTTGGGTCCCAAACAAATAGGACTGAGCACTGCTGAAGGTGCCCTCTTGTGGCAGAAACCTGAGTTGAACAATCATGTCTCTTTAGTTCTGTACATTCTGAAATAAATGATTTCTGGGACAAAAAATCTAAAAGCATTTTTGGTGTTTGGTAGTAAATTTAAAGCATGTGTTATTATATTCAATACCGGTGCTCAGCGTGCGGATGCCCCACACACATAACCCCGACAGTGAATATTTCCAATAAACGACCTTATATGTGATTGTTTTTTAAGTTTGTTCCTTTTGGGGAGTGGGGGGTGGTGCGGACAAAAGGGATGCATGGGGCCCCCCGAAGATGTGTGGTACCCCTGTAAAACAGCGCACATCACGTGATCTGCGTATGCGGAGTGCCGGCCCTGATTATATTAATCAACATTTGAAAGGTCATTTACAAACAAATCTACATTGTGTATGTAGTTTCAGTATAAAACACTAACATTTGGGGCAGATGGAGAGTCCTAAACAATACGGTGAAGTTTGTGATGGTAAGAACACGTGTTATACAGTTTCTAATGCAAGTTAAACAGGAAGTTAAGCTTTTTTATATTTAAAACTTCTCATTACTGAGCCACTGTCCTGGGGTTCCCAGTACTAAACCTATACAATCAATTCTATAATTAGCCACTGTTTAGAAGCAGCGATTTCACACTTGTAGGTTGTAGGTTATGAGGACTTCGATCTAAACTCAATCGTTAGCTTAACTGACCATCTAGAGAGTTGTTTTCTCTAATTAAAGAGCAATAAGTCGATGATAAGATGAAACCGGTGTTTTGTTGAGATGGGCCGGGCTCCTGCTGAACTGCAGGCAGGGAGAGACACTGTGAGATGGAGTGAGAAGAGATCAAGTGATGACAAATGAAAGAGAAGGAGAATCAATGCCATGTGTTGCTGTGTTTTCACATCCAGTGCTTTCTGTAGAAACTGCTGTGGTGTTTAAAGCTCCACCAATGCACGACAGATGTGATCATACTGTCAGCTCAAGTGTGTAACATCCATTTGTTTTCTTCTGCTCTGCACAGTCATCCAGATGTTCAGTGTTCACGGTTATCTGGAGTTTTTACCAAACTTGTACATCAACTGGGGCAAAAACGCAACGTTTGAATCAGACTCTACTGTAAAAAATCAAGTCAGCCCAACTTAAGAGTGGAAGACAACTTACTAAACTCTGTTATTTGAGTTCATTCAACTTAAAGTTCACAGATTCAAATTGATTAATTCAAAAGTTATATTTTTATCCAGTTTCCACACCAGTTAAGACTCCATTCATCACATTGAGTGCATTTACATGCACTTTATAATTCAAATACTGATAATATATATATATACTAGGGGTGTGCATCTGTCCGATATGTATCTCGATTCATGCGGTACGATACAATTCAGAAACAATATATTTTAAATTCGATTCGATTCGATTTAGTAGGATTTCGATAAAATTTGGTTCAGTATAATCGGGTAGGAAATAATACAAGTTACTTGTTTAAAATAGATAATTATACATTGATTCAACATAAGTTAATACTAAAAATGTGACTTTGCTTTCAAATAGATTAATGAAATACTAGAGAATTAGTAAAGTTGTATTTGACATGTGAATTCAGAAACAGTAAAATACTGTCACGTTGGGATGTGGTACAAGGGCTCCAATGTTTTAAACAAGTCACGAAAGCCCTCATTCTCCACCACACAGTATGGTCTTAAGTCTTTGACAATGAACCGAGCTACTGAAGCCGTTATTGCTTTGGCTCTAGCCGAGTTGTGGTCAAGTTTTGGCCGGAAGAATCTTGTTTTTCTATGTTTTTGTCCTGCCGTGTCTTTGGACTAGCAGTGCTAGCGTCCTCATCACCACTTTCACCATGTAGTCTCACCAAATGAGCGGTGAGGTTTGTTGTAATACCGGTGTACTTGAATGCGACTTTGCATTCTTTGCAAACACCAACGGTTTTGTCTAGTTTTCCGTTCTTCATGTAAAAACCAAACTTGACTGTGACGCAGGGTTGCCAGGTCCAACAAAAATATCCAGCCCAAAGTCAGTCTAAAACCCACCCTTCAGAAGCTTAAACTAGCCCAAAATATATGTCTGTCACACGTTTGAAGCAAATGGCAAAACAACTATGAGTGTACGACTTAGCATTTTGTTTATAAGGGATTTATTATCAGTCCATCAAACCTTTTTCTTTTTCCCAGTCTCCCGTACTTCCCCACTTACCTGGCATATTAGCTAGTGACTGTTTTCTCTTCACCTTCTCTCTATCTCTCTCTCTCTCTCTCTCTCTCTCTCTTAGCTAGTGACTGTTCTCTTCACTCTCTCTCTCTCTCTCTCTCTCTCTCTCTCTCTCTCTCTCTCTCTCTCTCTCTCTCTCTCTCTCTCTCTCTCTCTCTCTCTCTCTCTCTCTCTCTCTCTC
>BRDA01032633.1:0-10477 GCA_036984385.1 Crenuchus spilurus | reverse complement strand
ACATACAGTCATATACAGTTACATAGTCATATACAGTCACAGTCATATACAGTCATATACAGTCACATACAGTCATATACAGTCACATACAGTCACATAGTCATATACAGTCATATACAGTCACATACAGTCATATAGTCACATACAGTCACATAGTCATATACAGTCACATACAGTCATATAGTCATATACAGTCACATAGTCATATACAGTCACATACAGTCATATACAGTCACATACAGTCACATACAGTCATATAGTCATATACAGTCACATACAGTCATATAGTCACATACAGTCATATACAGTCACATAGTCATATACAGTCACATACAGTCATATAGTCATATACAGTTACATACAGTCATATACAGTCACATAGTCACATAGAGTCACATAGTCATATAGTCATATACAGTCACATACAGTCATATACAGTTACATAGTCATATACAGTCACAGTCATATACAGTCACATACAGTCATATACAGTCACATACAGTCATATACAGTCATATAGTCACATACAGTCATATACAGTCACATACAGTCACATAGTCATATACAGTCATATACAGTCACATACAGTCATATAGTCACATACAGTCACAGTCATATACAGTCATATACAGTCACATAGTCATATACAGTCACATACAGTCATATACAGTCATATACAGTCATACAGTCATATACAGTCATATAGTCACATACAGTCATATACTGTCACATAGTCATATACAGTCACATACAGTCATATACAGTCACATAGTCACATACAGTCATATAGTCACATACAGTCACATACAGTCATATAGTCATATACAGTTACATACAGTCATATACAGTCACATAGTCACATACAGTCATATAGTCATATACAGTCACATAGTCATATACAGTCACATACAGTCACATACAGTCATATACAGTCATATACAGTCACATACAGTCATATAGTCATATACAGTCACATACAGTCATATAGTCACATACAGTCATATATAGTCACATACAGTCATATACAGTCACATAGTCATATACAGTCATATAGTCATATACAGTTACATACAGTCATATACAGTCACAGTCACATACAGTCACATAGTCATATAGTCATATACAGTCACATACAGTCACATAGTCATATACAGTCACATACAGTCACATACAGTCACATACAGTCACATACAGTCATATACAGTCATATAGTCACATACAGTCATATACAGTCACATACAGTCACATACAGTCACATACAGTCATATAGTCACATACAGTCACATAGTCATATACAGTCATATACAGTCATATAGTCACATACAGTCACATACAGTCATATACAGTCACATAGTCATATACAGTCACATAGTCACATACAGTCATATAGTCATATACAGTCATAGTCATATACAGTCACATAGTCACATACAGTCACATAGTCACATACAGTCATATAGTCATATACAGTCATATACAGTTACATACAGTCATATACAGTCATATACAGTCACATAGTCACATACAGTCATATAGTCATATACAGTCACATACAGTCATATAGTCATATACAGTCACATACAGTCACATACAGTCACATAGTCATATACAGTCACATACAGTCACATACAGTCATATACAGTCACATAGTCATATACAGTCACATACCGTCATATACAGTCATATACAGTCACATAGTCATATACAGTCACATACAGTCATATAGTCATATACAGTCATATACAGTCATATAGTCACATACAGTCATATAGTCACATACAGTCATATACAGTCATATAGTCATATACAGTCACATACAGTCATATACAGTCACATAGTCACATACAGTCATATAGTCATATACAGTCACATACAGTCATATACAGTCACATAGTCACATACAGTCACATAGTCACATACAGTCACATAGTCATATACAGTCACATACAGTCATATACAGTCACATACAGTCATATAGTCATATACAGTCATATACAGTCATATAGTCACATACAGTCATATAGTCACATACAGTCATATACAGTCACATAGTCATATACAGTCACATACAGTCATATAGTCATATACAGTTACATACAGTCATATACAGTAATATAGTCATATACAGTCATATAGTCACATACAGTCATATACAGTCACATAGTCATATACAGTCACATACAGTCATATACAGTCATATACAGTCACATAGTCACATACAGTCATATAGTCATATACAGTCACATACAGTCATATACAGTCACATAGTCACATACAGTCACATAGTCACATACAGTCATATAGTCACATACAGTCACATACAGTCATATACAGTCACATAGTCACATACAGTCATATACAGTTACATACAGTCATATACAGTCACATACAGTCACATACAGTCACATAGTCATATACAGTCACATACAGTCATATACAGTCATATAGTCATATACAGTCATATAGTCACATACAGTCATATACAGTCACATAGTCACATACAGTCATACAGTCATATACAGTCTCATACAGTCATATACAGTTACATACAGTCATATACAGACATATACAGTCACATACAGTCATATAGTCATATATACAGTCACATAGTCATATACAATCATGTAGTCACATAGTCATATACAGTCACATACAGTCACATAGTCATATACAGTCACATACAGTCATACAGTCATATACAGTCACATACAGTTACATAGTCATATACAGTCATATACAGTCACATAGTCATATACAGTCATATACAGTCACATACAGTCATATAGTCATATATACAGTCATATACAGTCACATACAGTCATATACAGTCACATAGTCACATACAGTCATATACAGTCACATACAGTCATATAGTCATATATACAGTCACATACAGTCACATACAGTCATATACAGTCACATACAGTCATATACAGTCATATAGTCACATACAATCACATACAGTCACATACAGTCATATAGTCATATACAGTCACATACAGACATATATAGTCACAGTCATATACAGTCATATAGTCACATACAGTCACATACAGTCATATACAGTCACATAGTCACATACAGTGACATACAGTCACATACAGTCATATACAGTCACATTGTCATATACAGTCATATAGTCATATACAGTCACATACAGTCACATAGTCATATACAGTCACATACAGTCACATACAGTCATATAGTCATATACAGTCACATACAGTCATATACAGTCATGTAGTCATATACAGTCACATAGTCATATACAGTTACATACAATAATATACAGTCATGTACAGTCACATATATAGAATAGAATAGAATGCCTTTATTGTCACTATATATCTGTACAATGAGATTGAAAGCCACTCCTTTTTCCAGTGCAAACATACAAGGAAGTAGAAAAAAATCTAACATTTACTCTATTGCAATAACAATAATATAATAATAAAAATAAAAAATAAAAAGGTGCAGAGGATATTTACAATTTACAATTTACACTTTATACAGATTTTTATTGCACTTGCATTGTTGAAATTGAACGTTTTTTTATATAGTCATGAACAGTTACATACAGTCATATACAGTCACATATAGTCACGTACAGTCATGTACAGTCATATATAGTCATAAACAATTATGTACAATAACATACAGTCATATACAGTCACATACAGTCATATGCAGTCATTTACAGACCCTTACAGTCATATACAGTCATGTGCAGTCATATACAGTCATTTACAGTCACATAGTCATATACAGTCATGTACAGTTATATATAGTCATGTACAGTCACATACAGGTCTATCCCGTCATGTACATTCATATACAGTCATTTCCGGTCATATACAGTCATGTACAGTCATATCCAGTCATGTATATTCATATACAGTCACATACAGTCATTGACAGTCATGTACAGTCATATACAGGGGCGTCGTAGTGGGGGCCCCAAGTGGGGCAAGGGCCCTTGAGGAGTCTGGAATTTTATTTTCCTTTAAACATTAAAGGAAATAATATTTGATAATAGGGGCGAGGGGCCCTGGGCACTGCTTGTCCATAGGGCCCAGAATTTGGTGCCACGCCCCTGGTCATATATAGTCAGGTACAGTTATATACAGTCATATACAGTCATGCACAGTCATGTACAGTTATATACAGTTATATACAGTCACATACAGTCACATATATTTATATACAGTCATATACAGTCATGTACAGTTATATACAGTCATATACAGTGATGTACAGTTATAAACAGTCATGTACAGTTATATACAGTCACATATAGATATATACAGTCATATACAGTCATGCACAGTCATGTACAGTTATATACAGTTATATACAGTCATATACAGTCATGTACAGTTATATACAGTCACATATAGTTATATACAGTCATATACAGTCATGTACAGTTATATACAATCACATACAGTCACATACAGTTATATACAGTCACATATAGTCAGGTATATACAGTCATATACAGTCATGTACAGTTATATGCAATCACATACAGTCACATACAGTTATATACAGTCACATATAGTCAGGTACAGTTATATACAGTCATATACAGTCATGTACAGTTATATACAATCACATACAGTCACATACAGTTATATACAGTCACATATAGTCAGGTACAGTTATATACAGTTATATACAGTCATGTACAGTCACATAGTCATGTACAGTCACATAGTCATATTCAGTTATGTACAGGCATATAGAGTCATGTACAGTCACATACAGACATGTACAGTCACATACAGCCATTTGCAGTTGCATACAGTCATGTACAGTTATATACAGTCACATACAATCCTTTACAGTCATGTACAGTCATATGCAGTCATTTACAGACACTTACAGTCATATACAGTCGTGTGCAGTCATATACAGTCATTTACAGTCACATACAGTCATATACAGTCATGTAGAGTTATATATAGTCATGTACAGTCACATACAGTCATTGACAGTCACGTACAGTCATATATAGTCAGGTACGGTTATATATAGTCATATATAGTCAGGTACGGTTATATATAGTCATATATAGTCATGTACAGTTATATACAATCATGTACAGTCATATACAGTCAAGTACAGTTATATACAGTCACATACAGTCACATACAGTTATATACAGTCATGTACAGTTATATACAGTCACATACAGTCATGTACACTCTTGGACTGTTTATACAGCATTATTTGGCTTAACCAAAGAAGTCTACAAAACAGAGTTTAGGCAGCATCACAACTCTCAAAAAACATCATTTTCTTTCTCATTCTCACAGTTCACAAATGGTCACCTGTGTTATTTGGTTGATAAGAATTAATGTCCTCAATGTTTCATTTTTCAAAAGTGGAGTTCAAATCTCCAGGCAGAAAACCTGACAAGCACAGAATCATGGTTTCCAGCAGAGGGCGATGTTGCTTTACTAAACCTCAGATGTTACTACAAACAGTGTCAATAACCATTAAAAGGCAGCTTTCAGATATATGACTTACAGAACCTACTGTACATTCATAGTCTCTGCTTTTAACAGCCAAGACTTCTAAGCAAACAGTCTGTATCTGTCAGTAAATGCTGTTAGGTAGAGGAAGTGATTTTATAATGTTTGTGTGATTTGTAAACATACAGCACAGCGTCTGGTTCCTTTTCAAGAATAAAAATATACTTTAATTAAATATGTTTAGTATTTAAAAAAAAACATTTGTAAAAATGTTTTCAATTATTTATTTTGCTTTGTTCATTTGAGGAATTAATTTTGGTCACTCCAGAACCTCTCTTCCCAACCCCATCTATACTATCAAACAGTCCTGTAGATTACCTGGTTCAAACCTACACACATCTGCCATAACATTAAAACCAGTTTGCTATTATGGCTAGTGGTATTTGACATAGCAGCAGATCATTTAAGTCTGAGGTGGAGATGCTGTGGATGCTTGATTGTGTTAAGATGAGGGGATTTTCCTTTTCTTTTCATATATTAATGTGTCCATCCATCTCTCTTTCTCTCTCTGTTCCTCAGGAGGCTCCACCACACAGCTGAGCTGACACAGGAACATGCCTGATTCAATAAAGACAATCTGCAGAGGCTCCATGGACATAAAGTGTGTCTGTGCTGTCCTGAATTGCCTCTAACTGGACATTTAAAGCAGCCTTGGTGTCAGTGTTCATGAGGCCTGCTCCAGTCAATTATCCTTCAGCATCTGTGTAGATGGATCCCAGTCTTTAGTCTGTTTTTAAATAAATCTATGTGCTTGTGTTTTATACACTATCTCATTATATTATACAGTATATTCAGGTGTTATTCCTACAGAAGTGAGTGCTCTGCGCTTACAAACTGATTTCTGTTCTCTCCTCTACACTGTTTACTGCTGACTGCTTCAAATAGTCAGACTTGCTACAGCCACTATTTAGCAGAAAGGAGTAGTGGAGAAGTAATAATAATAATAATAACAACAACAACAACAATATAATAATAATAATTATAACAACAACAACAACAACAACAACAACAATATAATAATAATTATTATAACAACAACAACAACAACAACAATATAATAATAATAATTATAACAACAACAACAACAACAACAACAACAACAACAACAATATAATAATAACAACAACAACAACAACAACAATATAATAATAATAACAACAACAACAACAACAACAACAACAACAACAATAATATAATAATAATAATATTAAAAATAATAATAATAATAACAATAATAATAATAATAATAATAATAATAATAATAATAGTAAGAGAAGCTGGATTAGAATCACAGTTAAAGTAGTAGTAGAAGGTAAATTTAGGTTAGATGCTAAAGAGGTGGTGTAGATTAGCTATATCCTGTAGGTGGTGTGTTTTAGTCATATGCATTAGCTAACAGGTTATATCATTGTGATGCATGAAGATGGAAGGATGATGCGTAATATGTTTTCTGGGTCACAGTATGACTAGACTGGCAGCAAAGTGACTTGTTGGTTAATACCATCTGACTGTTCTGGACTTTAAGTGTTCTTGACTTGGATTCTTGATTGCAGATGGTCTCATTCATCAGTATATATTATATTATTTTTTGATGTTGCTTCACTATTACAATACAACACAATGCAATACAAAAAAGAAACACAATTCAATATAATACAACACATTACAAAAATACAATGCAATGCAATACAGTACAATGCACTACAATGCAATAAACTGCAATACAATACAGTACAATGCAGTACACTGCAATTTAATACAGCACAATACAATACATCCCAATACACCACTATATTTTTTGTGTAAAATACCTTTGACTGGACAGATGAGGTTTAGCACACAGTATGACACAGTGTACTGACTCAGTAAGTCACATGGCAGGGGGATAATGAATAATAATTATTACTAATTATTAACCACATTGACTAGTCTGTGTGACTTTGATTAAAATCTGGATGCAAACTGAGCTGCTTGAGTGAAGCTAATTTAAGTGACTATTGAACTCTAGTGTTTGTTAGCAATGTTAGCTTCGCAGCTCCAAATTCTAAAGAAGTTATATTGGTACTCTTGGCTGACTGAGCACTTCTTGGCTGAGTGGAATATGTTAGATGTGTAAATATGACGGTGGAGAAAACATCAATGAACAATCATTTCGTTGCTAAAAAGCATCTCGAAGCACAGCAACGTAAGAAGTTTTATTAGTCACTGAAAACATCACTTGGAGAGTCTGACTGGTTATATAAAAAGGCTTCTATTCATCCAACAGTCAGTCTAATCACACTTTGATTTGTTCCACACGAGTCGGCTGTAATAGTGTGTTGTGCTGAAGAGCCTCATTCAACATTCACAATCTCCTTTTTCTGAGAAAGTTATTTTCTCTGCAGGTGACCAACATCGATTTCCTATTGAAGAGAGTAAAATGCTAAATTGCTTTAATAATCAGGGTTCTACAAGACCCCTGCAGATACACACACACACACACACACATACAGTTTAAATTATGTTGTTCATTTTTTTCTACTTTTTTATTGCAGTTTTGTTTATTTTTTTCAGTTCAGTTCTGTATAAGCTTTGCTTTATTGACATAACAAATATACATTTACCATTGCAAACAGTCACATATATATACATATAATATTCAATATATTATACAAAATTAATTCATACATATTACAACAAATATAATAATAATAATAATAATAATAATAATAATAATAATAATAACAATTATTATTATTATTATTATTATTATTATTATTATTATTATTATTATAAAGTACAAACATTATGTATAGAAACATTGTAAAGACTGTAGGTACATGTACTGTAGTAAAAAGGAAAGAAAATAATTTTAAGCGCACGTATGTGTGTGTGTGTGTGTGTGTGTGTGTGTGTGTTTCATTAAGTAATTCATTATAAAAAAAATACATAAAGAAGCTCAGAGTGACACACAGTGTTCAAAGTTTTAAATAAGCCAGTCACAGCTGCACACAATAACCACTGATGACTGGCACTTCAGGAAAGTGCTGAAAGACCCCTTAATGCTAAAACTTTTACATAGCCTGCCATTTACCACCATTTGTTCTGCACAAGTTTGAAAAGAACTTAATCAATAAAAGATAAAGTTAACAATTGCTGACAAGTGTGTTTGCACACAGAATTTATAACCTCTGTGCAGTCAAGCCCACCTACACACACACACACACATACACTAGTGAACACACTAGGGGGCAGTGAGTACATGTGTCTGATGGTGTGGGCAGCCCCAATCCACACTGCCCAGGGAGCTTTTGGAGGTTAGGTGCTTCAGTCATGGGCACATCAATCCTGATCTGACTGGGGATCAAACCGGCAACGTTTTGGTCATGAGACCGGATCCACACCAGGTCCCAGCTGCCCACGAAGACTAACTTTTATCTAAAACTATATGCAGTCACATGACTTGAACACGCTGTAAATAAAGCAAGTGTCTTTGTAAGAAGAGAGATGATTTGCTGTTACTAAAGGACTGCCGTGGTTTAGCCGCAGTGACTTTTAGTTGGTTCGGAGGAGACGGTTGCTATGGGAGACTTGAGGAGATGTAGGACTTGCCCACAGATACAGGCCACAGGGCACATGCGTTACATGTTTACTGTGTTTCACACCATTCTTAGAGCTGCCAGCTCTTTCTCCATCTATTACTAATTACCTCATTCATGTAAGAAGACCCAGGGTTGTGCTAATGCTCCTCTGCGAGCATCAGACTGTGAGCTGACTCACAATATGTGATTGGATACAATGATTTCATAACCTTTTTCAGGCAGGTGTCAAGTGATAGTGCTGATAAGAGATTGATTTACCACCACATTGCTATTCTCCACTCAGTGAGAGAAGCAGATAAGCTGTGTGTGTGTGTGTGTGTGTGTGTGCCAGAGAGAGAGACAGAGAAAGAGAGAGAGAGAGACAGAGAGAGAGAGAGAGAGAGAGAGAGAGAGAGAGAGAGAGACAGAGAGAGAGAGAGAGAGAGGGAAAGCTGACCGCATTCCTCCCACACACACATAGAAAAACAAACTCTGCTCAGCATCATTACAGAGGACGGGCTCTATCTTAAAAGGGCAACTCCACCAAATTTCTGCATCATTCACTTGTACAAGTACAAGTGTTTCATTCTAGACTCAAGCAAGAGCTGTGATGGAAACCAGAGGCAAAGAAGAACTGAATGTATGTAAAGACGAGTTTGTACACTTTTAGCACCACATACAGGTGCACGTTATAGTTCTACAGTTACAGACGAGGGTCCATCTGTTTCTCTGTGTGCTGCATCCGGTTCTTCAGTGGTTAGGACCCTCAGAGCTGGCATCGTTTGGTATGTGATTCATTGCTCAGCTGTGTGTCCACTGTTAGACACACTAACACACCACCACCACATCAGTGTCATTGAGAATGATCCACCTGCTCTGTGAGGGTCCTGATCACTGAAGAACAGAGAAACAGATGGACTGCAGGCTGTAATTGTAGAACTACAAAGTGCTCAGTGGAGCTAAAATGGACAAAGAGAACCAGGAGTCTGCAGCAAAAAAAAGCTTTTAGGGGACTGTTTTTATTTTTATCTAAAAAACATCATCACACATTAATAATCAGGTGACTTTAGACTTTAGAATTTGGACGTCTGGTTCCTATCACCACCACTGTGAAAACACCTGACTTGGTCATTTTCTCCAGACTGGCGCGTTTCACCTCTAAACCAGCCCAGTGACATTTAGAGAAATGTGCCAAACTGCCCACTACAGTCTTTGTTTTGTGTTATCAATAACCTGCTGTGTATGGTTCTTTAAAGAACCTATGTGAAAGCACACCAAAAGGGCTCTGCCATTGTTACAAGTCAAAGAACTTCCTTCTGGTGTAACAGAGAGCCATTGTTGCTAAAAAAAATAAAGCTGATGCTTAAGGGGAGGGTTCCC
>BRDA01032631.1:835-10835 GCA_036984385.1 Crenuchus spilurus | reverse complement strand
CAGCAGCCGACGTCGGGTTTGGATACAAACAGGTCAATATCCAGTCATGTTCTCCTCAGTGTCAATCACTGAGCTGGCTTTTGCGGAGGCCTGGGGAGGGACAAATTGTTTTTCTGTGATGTACGATTGAGCACAACACAATATTTCTATTTGATTCTGACACTGATGAAGAGGAGCTCACGAGTGAAAAGGATTAGTGCCCATATTTGAAGGATAAAGAGAACACGAAGAAGGCAGGAAGTAGGACTTAAAGGATACATCTGGTCAGTAATGTGAAAAGCGGTTGTCTCTAATGGCTCCATCGTAATTTCCCTGCAGATTTCAGATTATTGGTTTCTGCCAGATGCTCTCCTGGTCACTTCTGGACTAAAATACTCATTCAAATGTATTTTCAATGAACCAACCCATTATTTTACAGCTACACACATAGCTCCACCTTTATCTCTTCAGTGTAGTAAACAATCGGGTGCCTTGCTCAAACCTCGTCCTGCTGGTTTTGGGGATCAAACTGACTACTTTTTTTAACCTTTAGGCCACAGCTGCCTTAGCCTATTTATAGGGATGCACCGATACCACATTTTTTAAAACCGGGTACGAGTACAAGTACTTACATTTAAGTACTTGCCGATACCAAGTACCAATAAGAGTACTAATAAATATCTACTTACAATTAAAATGAAACGGAGGCTGTATGTGTGTCTTATGGCTCCAGTTAGACGTGTTTGTGATCTGTTTAATCTAAACACCTAAGATAATTATAACAGATTACACATTTCCCCTTTATACACTGAAACATTCAAAAATGAAACATATCAGATATACATAATCATCACCGTTAGTGAACTAGCTAGCTACATTACCTTAGCTTACCTTTTTGTAAAGCTCGTGGTGGTGAGAACTGAGGACCTCTTGAGGTTAGTAGTGCTTTTCCCAGTTATTTTACATCCACAAACTTTGCTCTGTTTTGTTTTGTGTGGCAGCGAAAGTGAAATTACTCCATAAATCGCTTATTCTCTTCCGTCCAAGCTGCGGCAGTGACGTCAGCACGTTGTGTTAAACTTCACTAGTCTGACTGACTGTGGAGTTTAACGTGCTTTGAGAAAGTCAGACGTGTGGCAGGTTTATTTTAAAAAGCAGATTACTGGACAAAAACATAATTTTAGTCATTCTGTGACATTTTAGTTTCGTTTTTATTCGTCGACGAAAAGTCTAATACTTTTAGTCATAGTTTTTGTTTTAAAATATTAGTTTTTATTTAGTTTTCGTGTCGTTTTCATCGTGGAAAAATGGTCATCAATGAATATTTTTTCATAATTATCATTAACGAAATTAACACTGCTTTTGTCACCTTCATTCACCTGGAAATACCTCCACACCTCTGACATAGCTGCTCCTTCTCTACTACCGGGCTGGTTAAAGTCACGCTGCCGTTAAGTGGCTTGTTCAGCTTGGCTACCGTATGTAGTCGTCGTCTTCATTTTTAAATTTTATTTAATTTTATTTATTTATTTATTTTGTGGCGCAAACTAATACTGTCTGTTAGAAGGAAACAAAGCTCCCATCACGCTGGTATCGGATCCTGTAGTATCGGAGCACTTTTATGAATACGAGTACAAGTACACGCAAATGGTATCTGACAGATACCTGATGCTGGTATCGGTATCTGTGCATCCCTACCTATTTAGCATTAGAGACCCAAAGAGGCCCATCATTATGGGCCATAAATGGGTTTAAAAACATAAAACAATATGGCAACACTTTCTATGAATCCTGTATTTATAATGCAGTATAAGCTGTTCATAGTGACATAAGCAATTGTAACTCTACCTAAGTGTTCACAGTCAGCCACATACAACATTTTAACGTTGTAGAATAAGGTTTCATAACATGTAATGCATTATAATGCATATACATAATTGGTGAGACCAGCGTCATAACATTATGTTCATTGGCATAAACATTATACAGACTTAAAGCATGCCACATTGGAATGTTCCTCAGAATGAAAATCACTTTATAAGTGCCCTTAACATGTAACAGACACGTATAAGCTCTCTACACAGACATTAGATCAATGTTACCATAGTAGACCACATTAATATTGGCATATACAGACATCCGGGTTTGATATTCTGACTTAAAGATGATGAAAATAAAGTTTTATGATGGATGGATGGATGTTTGCATAATTGGTTGGTTGGTTGGATGGTTGGTTGGATGGTTGGATGGTTGGTTGGTTAGTTAGTTGGTTGGTTGGTTGGTTGGTTGGTTGGATGGGAGTGTAACCCAAGGAAACTGAACTTGGGACTGAACCCCAGTCTGCCATCCATTATGAATGTACTTATAATGCATCATGAATACCATAATGTACTGTAGAACATTCAAACAGTCTTAAAACCTGTAATGTTTGAACCTCTAAACCTAAATGACTTAACAACAATCTCTGTATTATTACATATAATTACAAATACAACAAAATCAGTTTTTAAGACTGCCCACTTACCATCAAACCCTAAATGACTACAAGGGAATAATCAAAGGAGCTATAGCATTAAGCCAAAGTGACATTAAGCGAACATCAAATATTTATGCACTTGAATGCAATTTTCTTATCGAACCCAACTGCACTGGCTCTCATAACAGTCCAGAGATGCATTAGGTTGCCTCAGCATTTGATCTTTGTTTATTATTTATCTATTCATGTATTTTTCATGGCTCAATTCATTCTTAATTTCAAATGTCAAGCCTTGTTGTGGAGGAGCGAGCGGTGTCATAATCGATTTGCATAGAAGGAAGGTGGAGCTTCCTTATTGGTCCGTCCTTCGCCTCTCATGTTATGAGTTCTGGGTCAGTGCAGTTGTGTGATTTATTCTTTTCCATCCCTGGAGAAAATGTGAAAAGGGCACGAGAATGTCAGCCGAGACTTCCTGATTGACAGGTCCCCGCTGGCTTGGTCACCCTCTGAAATACGGACGCAATTATCACCGAAAGTTACCCCAGTGTCATCGTCCACTGTTTATTATTTTTACACTTCAGGTGAAACTATTTAGCAGCTGGCTTTGCTTTTTTTCTTTGGTCACCAGTGAGAGCTCTTTCACTCTGGCTGCTTTAAATTGTCATGTAACTCGCATAACATAATGACATTTAATAGTCCACCAATCAGCATCATGCTAACTACATTCACAAATCGCTGCTTTAAACTTTGGAGAGTCTTTCAACATTCTCAAGTAGACTTGTTTATATCATTTTTGAGACTGAGTGGGACAAAATACACCAATCTGCCATAACATTAAAACCTTGTGTCAACACCCACTGTCCAGCTCCACGTGCCACCCAAATATTTGAGTTGGTTCACTTCACTAACCTGGTCTCTTGCAGACTTGTCTTGTATACTATTATTCTCCTTTTATCTCTTTTTCCCCTCTGCTCTCCACTGGCTAGATTAATTTCCCATAAACAGCCAATCAGAGCAGAGCTGCAATCAGTTCTCACCATAAAGGCAATACAGGTTGTTTCAGGAAGAGATAAAGTAATGGATTTTTAAATGGGCATGTAAAAACACATCTGGGCATGTTTCACCCCAAAGTCACATAACTTCTGTGTTTTTAAGCACATTTGTTGCTCAGTTGAGAAAAAAATCTGCGTATTATCTACAGATGTTCACATTATTACCAAACTGTTGATATTCTACAGTTTTAGGGTAAGGATTAGGGTTAGAATTAACATTAGAGTTAGACCCAGTGTTAGGTTTAAGTTTGGCGTTGAGATTAAGGGTTTGGGATAGGACTGGCACTAGAGTTAGGACCATAGTTAGGGCAAGGTTTTGGATTGAGGATACGGTTAAGGATTAGGGTTAGGTTTAAGAGTTAGGACCAGCATTAGGTTTAATTTTGGGGTTGAGGTTAAGGGTTTGGAAGTAAGGTTAGAATCAGCATTAAAGTTAGGATCAGTATTAGGTTCACTTTTTGGTTTGAAATTAGGGTTAGATTTAGTTTTAAAACCAGTATTAGAAACTAAGACCAGGGTTAGGATTAGGTTCTGGATTGAGGTTAAGGTTAATAGTTAGGGTTAGGTTTAAGACCAATATAAGGAGTTAAGACCAGGATTAGGCTTAAATTTTGGATTGAGGTTAAAGTTAATGGTTATGGTTGGTTTTAAGACCAGTATTAGGAGTTAAGACTAGGGTTAGGGTTAGGTTCTAGATTGATGTTAAGATTAGGGGTTAGGATCATGTTTAAGACCAACATTTAAACTCAGCATTAAAGTTAGGACCAGCATTAGGTTCAACTTTGGGGTTGAAATTAGGGTTAGGGCAGCATTAGGAGATAAGACCAGGGTTAGGGTTAGGTTCTCGATTGAGGTTAATGTTAATAGTCAGGCTTAGATTTAAGACCAAGAATAGAGTTAGAACCAGGGTTAGGTTTAAGTTTGGGGTTGAGGTTAAGGTTAAGTTTAAGACCAGCATTAGCAGTTAAGACCAGGGCTAGGGTTAGGTTTTGGATTGAGGTTAAGTTTAATGGCTAGGGTTAGATTTAAGACCAGCATTAGAGTTAGAGCCAGGGTTGGGTTGAGGTTCTGGGTTGAAGTTAGAATCATTGACACGACCGGTTACTCTAGTAGTTAATTAGCTGAATGTAAATTAAATGTAAGTCATTTATTCGTGGCTTATGTTATCGTCTTCATATTATAGTAACTTAGTTTAATAAGGTCAAGTTAATGAAATGCTAATTAATTATATCTGCTATACAAAGACAAATGCAGTAAGATGTTAATTGTGTGTAAGATATTTATTATGTGGATCCAGTCTGAAGTATCAGAACCAGAAGTCTATTAGCTTACTTAACAACTTGATATAAAAGCAGATGTTGATGATTTCTTAATGGCTCAGCTGAACCTCGCAGCTCGTTTTACAATTATATGAAGTGCATTCTGCATTGGCCAGCACACGTACAGGGTCATTCACTATAAGTATTGACCACCCTCTTCTGAATGCTTTCAATTCAGCTTCCCACTCATTGGAGAAACATTTACATTAGCCGAGCGGCTGAACTCTGAACCGCTTCTGTTGTTTCGCCAGCTTTTCAGACAGAAATGTGCCTGCCTTCTCCACACGCCATTGAAGGCCACTGGTAAATGAAAGGAATCATTTATTAATATATTTTGATATGAATCAAAACTAATGACCTTCTCTCTCAGGAAATTAGAGCAGCAGGACGTGAGTGTACATTAAGGGTGCGGGGCGCGGTGCTGAGCGGCATTACTCACCCGCCAGTGTGTGCCTGCTGCAGAGCGGGCAGGGCTGTTAATAAAGCCATTCTGACACATTCTCCATCACTCCTAATAGAGATATTGTCATAGGCTGCCATTTCCCAAGCCAGTGGCCCCCTGGGCGAATGGATGAGGCAGGGCCACAGCCCCCATCTGTCCTCATCCCGGCCCGTGACGTAAACACCCTGCTTAATAACGACAACAATGCCTCACTCTCGGCTCCTCGTGTGTCACGGCAGCCATCGGATACAAGAGCACTTAATGCAAATTGCATCCCGGAGGAAAGAAATACATTATAACGCCCACTCTAAAGCATGCTGAAGGATGTACATGAGCATGCCCTACACCACCGGAATCACTCATTGTATTAATTAGTGTGATTTAATTCAGCTTGCTTATATATGAGCAGCCACAACATTTATACCACTTACAGATTATGTGATGTTGTTTTTTTTTTTTTTGCCAATTATATATTATAATAGACAGTAAAGAGAACAGTGGGATCTTGTAGACAACATGTTAGGAGCTGGAGAGGAATATACCAGACTAGTTGACTATGCATTCTCTAACTTATTATATGGCTAGGGGTGGCATGGTGTCTTGGTGGTTAGCAATCTCACTAATCTGCTCTGAGGTCTTGGGTTCAAGTCCCCATGCAGTTTTCTTCTTCTCCCCATGTGTGCAGGGGTTTCTTCTCACAGTCCAACAACATGGAGGTCAGGTGAACTGGTTCTCTAAATTATCCTGGTGTGAGTGTGTGTGTGTATGTGTGTGTTTGCTCAGCAATGTATTGGTGCCCTGTTCTAGACCCACTGCAATGATCAGGATTCAGCAGAAGATAATGGATGGATGGATGGTTGGATGGTGTATGTGTAAATGCTCAGCGATGGACTGGCACACTGTCATTGTTACCGTTAAATTAGTGTACTACCCAGACCTGTGCCCAGTGAAGGGGTATGGGAACTTACTGTGACCTTGACCAGGATTAAGTGATAAAGTAGATAGATGGATGTAGCTTCTGCTGAGAAAAATAGTCCTTCAAACAAAATAAAACTGTAATATTGCCGACGTTGCATAGCTATATGATAATCTACCTGCATACTCATCAACTTTGCAGTCTAAACATTCTATTTATTGATGTTATTTTGTTGTCTTCCTCATTCAAGTCTTTTCTTCTGTGCTTCTTTCCCATTTTCTGAAAACTAAACTTGCCACTAATGCTAAAACTGTATTGTCATCTCCATAAATATTAAAACTGATAGTAAAATATTTTATTTTATTGATTTTTCCCCCATAAATTGTCACCAAATCACTTCTGATATAAATGATCATAAATTTATGTTTATTGAACACACTATCAGTGACCAGATTAATATCACACCTTCACATGTTAGGATGTACAATTTAATCAATGAAGCATTCTGCAGTGTTGTACAATCAATCAATCAATTAGCCAAAAATTAGTCAGTCAGTCAATCAATCAATCAGTCAGTCAAACTACAGTATAAGCCAAACAATCAGTCAGTTGATCAATCAATCGATCAATCATCCAAGAGTTCAGTCAATCAATCAGTCAATCAACTAGCCAATCATTCAGTCAATTGGCCTATCAGTAAACTGATCAGTAAATCAATCAACAATCATTCATTCAATCAATCAATCAATCAATCAATCAATCAGTGAATCAGTTAATTAATCAATAAATAGATAAATAGATTTAAGACCAACACATTCACTGACACTCAACTTATTCTATTAATATTATTGGTATTTTTTGTATTAGTGTTTTGTGAGAACTGATCAGATAAATAAATAGAATCTGTGGTTAAAACTTTGGCATAATAGTGCATGTAGTACTTTTATTTTACTGATTTTTTAACCGTAGTGTATGTGATGTGTGGGTGTTTATTCTTATATATAAACTGAATTTGCAGCTGTTTGCTTTTTCAACTCTCTGCTCTTGTGAATGTTTGTTGGAAGCGAAGCCTTCTGCTGTGTCCCAGAAATCCAGGCCAGAACCGCTCTCTATTTTATTGCGGCAATATTCTCTCTAAATAATCATCATACTTTTATTGCCTTGTTCATGCTTAGAGCCGAGAGAGAGTCCGTGCCTCACTCGCTTTATTGTCCCCCAAGCTTTGCTTTCCAATCCTGCCCTCTGTCCCGGAAAAGAGCGTAAAGGGCCTCATTTATTCTCCTCCTTATTTCATAGTCCACAAGGCCCATAATCTGCACTGACATAAGTTTGTTCTAAATTTGATGCCCTCAGCTTTCCAAATAGTCCATCAGTAACTGCGGTGATAATAATGGTGTCCAGCCTGGAAAGCTGGCAGAGCTGTTTGGCGCACGACTGTGAAGGTTGCCGCTTTGATAGGGCGTCTATTCTGGGCTGGTTGTAAACAATGTGAATAATCACTGACCTGCCTGCTTCAGCCGCGGTTCTAATTCCGTTTACCGGCTCTTTCACCAGACCTAATGTGACATCTGATGAAATAATGAGTCGCTGTGTTTCTTATGAGGCCCAGCTGGGTTCAAGGATACACGTTGTGGTCAGTGTTGAGCCGGGACCGTCCCTGGCAGAGTTCGCTCCCGCTCATTATCTCTAATGACAAGAGCCGGCTGCACGAAAGGCGAGCGAGCGGATGACTGGCGATTAATGATGAGCTTTCTCTTCATTTTCCCGGTGTCTGCCAAAAGGTCAAGGTTGCTTTCTCATGTCCTTTACACATAAAGGTGCAGGCCATAAAACAGCGAGACAGAACAAGGCGACCCACGTTCACATTTCCCACCTCAGGCATTTGTTCACTAACTAAAAGATACAGAGTTTTTAAACATCTGAGGGTCTGTAATTGTCAATACGTCCTACTGTTCACCAGTTTGGACCATGTCTTCAGTATTATATGTGCTGAGAAGTGGGAGAAGTTGGCTGGGGATGAAAAGGTTGCTGCTGAAGTTCCCTTGAGCAAAGCACCTAACCCTCACCTGCTCCCCAGGCACTGCAGCCCGATGCTCCAGGTATGTGTGTGCTCAGTGCCATCGAGTGTGTGTTTGTGTATATTCAATCCATGTGAATTAAATGCAGAGATTCTCTGAGTGGCTCAGTGGACTAATGTGCTGACACTATGATCAAAGGATTGCGTCCTGGCCAATTCAGTAGTTGGAGGCCTGAATTGGCCATGATGGCACCTGAATGGTAGATGGCGCTCTATCCTCACTACCATTACGCTGGCTCAGGCATATGTTAGCTGATCCATGAGAGCTGGGGATCCTGCTCTGGGGATCCTACTCCAACACATCTCTGAGATCATTGGCTGCCCAGCATCGCTGTATCAGCAGCAGTTAGAAAATAGATGGAGCCTGAGTTCACATGCATCAGAGGAGGCCTGTGCTAGTCTTCACCCTCCCAGAGTCAGCAACATTACAAGTGATTAGTGGAGTCCTAGTAAATGGGTAGGTTGATTGGCTACAACTACATTGGGGGAACTTCCTCAAATGACTGTAACCCTGCGTTCATGCCAGCAGCAACTTTTTCGCCTCTTGTTGCTCATCATCTTTGCCATGGTTGCCATGATTTTACAGACAGCAAGTGCCATGTCTGAGCTAATGTCTACAAAATCTTATCAAAATCCAAAATTAGTAATTATACAAAATATAATTGAATGTAAGTATCTATGAGTGAACAGTGTCTACTACTGGCAAGAGGAGTATTACATGTACAGTGGGGAAAAAAAAGTATTTGGTCAGCCACTGATTGTGCAAGTTCTCCTACTTAGAAAGATGAGAGAGGTCTGTAATTTTCATCATAAGTACACTTCAACTATGAGAGACAAATGAGAAAAAAAATCACATTGTAGGATTTTTAAAGAATTTATTTGTAAATTATGGTGGAAATTAAGTATTTGGTCAAAAACAAAAGTTCAACTCAATACTTTGTAACATGGCAATGACAGAGTTTAAACATTTCCTGTAAGTCTTTACCAGGTTTGCACACACTGTAGCTGGTATTTTGGCTCATTCCTCCATGCAAATCTCCTCTACAGCAGTTATGTTTTGGGGCGGTTTCTGGGCAACACAAACTTTCAGCTCCCTCCACAAATTGTCTAGGCCACTCCAGGACCTTTACAGAGCCACTCCTTCACTGCCCGAACAGTGTATTTGGAATAATTTTCATGCTGGAAGGCCCAGTCACGTTTCCTGTTCAATGCTCTTACAGATGGAAGGAGGTTTTGGCTTACAATCTCACGATACATTGCCCCATTCATTCTTCCATTAACACGGATCAATTGTGCTGTCCTCTTTGCAGAAAAACAGCCCCAAAGCACGATGCTTCCACCCCATGCTTAACAGTAGGTATAGTGTTCTTGGGATGCAACTCAGCATTATTTTTCTTCCAAACATGGCGAGTGGACTTGAGTACCAAACCTGTCGTGTTAACTAGGCACAATTACCTTCTTACTTACCCCGTTACATAGCACTCTAACATTCGGTTTTGGAGGAAGGTAGACATTCTCGTAACTTGTCCTTTGCACTGACCCGGAAGGTCGTACTTTTAATAAGGTTTATGTGACAAGCCCGTCACTTCCTCACCGAGACATTTCCAGGACCTCACCGGATCTGTTAAACACCTCCCTCGACTTTCAAACACAACGGGTCTTTGGCGGGGTTTTGTATTGACGACATCTCCTCTAAACGTACCTCCTTACTCGGTTTTATGGTCGATGTCACACACGTT
>BRDA01032630.1:0-20641 GCA_036984385.1 Crenuchus spilurus | reverse complement strand
CAGATGGAAGGAGGTTTTGGCTTACAATCTCACGATACATTGCCCCATTCATTCTTCCATTAACACGGATCAATTGTGCTGTCCTCTTTGCAGAAGAACAGCCCCAAAGCACGATGCTTCCACCCCATGCTTAACAGTAGGTATAGTGTTCTTGGGATGCAACTCAGCATTATTTTTCTTCCAAACATGGCGAGTGGACTTGAGTACCAAAAAGCTCTATTTTGGTCTCATCTGACTACATGACCTTCTCCCATGCCTCCTCTGGTCATTGGCAAACTTGAAATGAGCCTGGACATGTGCTGTCATGAGCAGGGGGACCTTGAATGTCCTGCATGATTTTGAATCATGATGGCATAGTGTGTTACTAATGGTTCTCTTTGAGACTGTGGTCCCAGCTCTCTTCCAGTCCTCCTGTATAGCTTGGGGCTGACTCCTGAACTTTCTCAGAATCATCCTTACCCAATGAAGTGAGATCTTGCATGGAGCCCCAGACAGTCATCTTGTGTTTCTTCTAGTTTCTAATAATTGTGCCAACAGTTGTTGCCTTCTCACCAAGCTGCTTGCCTATTGTCCTGTAGCCCATCCCAGCCTTGTACAGGTCTATAATTTTGTCCCTGTTGTCCTTAGAAAGCTCTTTGGAGTGTGATTGATTGAGGGTGTGGACAGTTGCCTTTTATAGACATAACAAGTGCAAACAGGTGCAATTAATACAAGTAATTAGTGTAGAATAGGAGGGCTTCTTAAAGAAGAACTAACAAGTCTGTAAAACCAGAATTCTCGCTGCTTGTTTATTGACCAAATAGTTATTTTCCACCATAATTTACAAATAAATTCTTTAAAAATCCTACAATGTGATTTCTTCTCATTTGTTTCTCATAGTTGAAGTGTACCTGTGATGAAAATTATAGACCTCTCTCGTCTTTCTAAGTAGGAGAACTTGCACAATTAGTGTTTTCCCCACTGTATGTATGTGCAGTATATCTGTGTGTGTATATATATATATATATATATATATATATATATATATATATATATATATATATATATGTGTGTGTGTGTGTGTGTGTGTGTGTGTGTGTGTGTGTGTGTGTGAGTTTACACTGTCTCCTGCTATATCTAGTCCACTTTTGCAGCTGAAAGATATGGTGTGTCCAGACATCTTCCTGTGTATTGATCTATCTATGGGTTTGTTATGGTATTTTCATGAAATAATCATTACATTGGGTCATACAGTATGTATCTTTTACTAATATTTCTTCATTTTTGTTGTTAGAAAACTTGATAATTAAGTGCTGTGGCTTAATTGCCAAGGCGGTTGCTATGGGTCCCAAGAGGGTTGCTATGGCACCCAAGGCGGTTGCTATGGTCCCATGGCTGTTGCTATGGCACCCAAGGCGGTTGCTATGGCACCCAAGGCAGTTGCTATGGCACCCAAGGCAGTTGCTATGGCACCCAAGGCGGTTGCTATGGCACCTATGGCCGTTGCTTTGGCACCCATGGTGGTTGCTATGGCACCCAAGGCGGTTGCTATGGGCCCCAAGGCGGTTGCTATGACACCCATTGCGGTTCCTATGGGACCCAAGGTGGTTGCTATGGCTCTGCACTAGAGCTCTGTTACCTGCCCTGATGCAGTACATCAATTTTGGTGACTGTTGGGACACAGAAGCTCTCTCGCTTGAGTGTATGTGAAAATTAATGGAAGTCAATGGGAGGAGAGAGTGATGAAAAGATGACATAAAGAGGAGTGCCTGTCAGTATGGCTCTGCACTAGAGTTCTGTTACCTGCCCTGATGTAGTATATCCATTTTGGTGGTTGTCGCGCAAATGGAAGCCTGGAATTTGGTATGGCCAAAAATGAATGGAGGTCAATGGGACAAAAAAGGGATGGCAATAAAATGACAAATAAACGAGTGCAAGTCAAAACAACAGTGAACTTGTGCTCAGGGGCCTGCCCTGATATAGTGTATCCGAAATGGTGCGAATCGGTCAAGCAGAAGTACAGTAGATGAGCATGGATTTTTGCTCCCCATTCATTCTCTATGGGAAAAAATTCCCAGATTAAGGAAGTTTTTAGGAAAATCGCACATCCGATCAAAATTCTGTATACAAGCCCAGATCACACAATTGGACTTTCTGGAGTTGGAACGGTGTCGATATCTTGAAAATTGCGGTACAAGAAGCGCATCAAAAATCCGACAGAAGAAGAAGAACAACAAGAATATATGAAAATCAAATAACAGTATATTGCGCATTGCTTTGCAATGTGCAACATAACTAGCTGCTGTTTTCTCTTCTGAATGTACTCAAACAGACTCCAGTAAAAACTCTGTGCTGCAGTTTACTGAGGGACTAAAACAGCAGGAGTCACACTTACACAGTTCTTATCACAAATATAAAAGTATATTTTTGCAGTTTATTTAGCTTCTGACTGAAGGTTACTGAGCAACTACACAAGTGCTAACAGCAATGATTTGACTCATCCCACTTCTGGATAATAATGCACTGTCAGGGCAATTCTGGCTCATATGGTGCTCTCGCCAAACCCTCACATTAGCACCTCCACCTCCCACCCAAAAACAGCGCCCTGTTGTTTTTAATTATAAAAGTTCATTAGAAATATATGTATTTATATATATTTATATACTCTTTATTTATACAGCACTATTCATACATTATAAATGCAGATCAAAGTGCTTTACAATACAAATTAAAAGCAACAAAGAAGAGAAAATAGATCATCAAAAATTAACAAATAATAAAATACAATAAATAGAACTAATAGTAGTAAAAATATATACTAATATATAATTAAATGTAACATGCGAAAGATAAAGTATAAAGAGTGACGATCTATAAAACGGAGTAGTTGTGGGCTGCTGGTTAGGTCATTGTTCTTAAAATTAGCCAAACAAATCTTATTCTCATAATTTATTCTAAGACAAACTGAGTGAAAAAATAAGATTTATTGTCTTAATATGAGATCAATTTACTTGCTAAGATTTACTTTTTTGCAGTGCAGGCTGAGAAGTCCTAGAGAGATCAGAGTAAGGAGATACATTCACTGAGAAATGAATACCTTTTGATCTAAGAAATCAGATTATGCTCGACACTAAGCTTTGAGATCTCGGGATGAAGCTGGATCCTAGATTTCCTAATGGGCTGAATGGTCAAGGTGGACAACATCACCTCATCTACACTGACCAGTAACAGTGGTGTTCCTCAGGGCTGTATGCTCAGCCCTCTATTGTATTCCCTGTACACTCACAACTGCAAAGCCAGACACAGCTCCAACATCATCATCATCAAATCTGCAGATGACTGATCATAGGCCTGATGTCCAAGAACAATGAGAAAACCTACAGAGAGAAGGTCAGCTTCCTGACACACTGGTGCAAAAAATAACAACTCTCTCAGTGTCAAAAACACCAAAGAGCTGACAGTGGACTTCAGGAAGCGAGAGAATGTGCACACCCCCATCACCATCAATGTAGCCATAGTGTAGAAAGTCAGCAGCTTCAAGTTCCTGAGTGTTCACATCACAGAGGACCTGACTTGGACTGAGCACACCATGCAGGGGGTGAAGAAAGCACAGCAGCGCCTCTTCTACCTCAGACAACTGAGGAGGTTTGGAATGAAGCCCTGCAACCTCAGAACTTTTTACACAGGTGTTTTGTAGGGCATGCTAATGGGGTCCATCACCAGCTGGTATGGGAACTGCACTGCCACCAAGCGGAAAGCCCTGCAGAGGGTGGTGCGGACAGCCCAGCACATCACCAAGGTTCAACTCCCAAACCTCATGGACACCAGCCACTGCCTGAGGAAAACCAGGAAGATTCTAAAAAACTCCACCCACCCAAGTCACTGTCTGTTCTCTCAGCTCTAGTACTGTTATCTTAATCAGCATGCTCCTTAAGGACAATCAAACCACATTCACACTCACAACATTGACTCAAAGTGACTGACACCTGTATATCCTCCCATCCTGTATCATCACCATGCATATACAGAAATATGTATATTGTATATAAAATAACTTCTAATATATCATAGCCTCTAATTCACTTATAGGACAATATATCATATGAAACTATGTGAAATACTGGTGCAACATTTATTTGGGCTAGTAATGTGTAAATAATCACTGTTTTTGTATATTCCCTGTTCATTATATATCATTTTTTTCATATTATTATACTTTTTTTCGTTTTATTAGTTACTGCACAGCCTACACACCTAAGATTTTCAAACACCTTCACACCTGTAAAAAGTGATGTGACAATAAATTTGATTTAATTTGATTTATACTGTTCACATGACCACATGAGTAATATAACTGCAGAAATCTGACTATGATCTGATTGTTAAGTGCATGTAAACACACTCGCTGTGATCTGGAGGCAGGAACTCTGTGTAGCTGTTTATCACAACGTGATTTGCAAGAGTATTTATTAGCCATTTGTTAGCATTTGTTCAGCCGTTAGCACTCAATATGGCTAACCAAACGGCCAACTGGCTTGTCATTCCACCCGTGTTCTGGCCCGTTCTCTGCAAATCTGCCGCTGTGTGCAGAACTGTCACTGCAAAGTCTTTGTCCGTCTCCCCCGATTCACCTCCCCCCCTGAACACGTCCTCCCTGCTCAGCACATGCATATTCAAATCGCGGCCAAGACTGATTGGTTAATTAAGATTCAGTCAGGATGAATTTGCAGCGCTGGGGTAAGGAAGACGGCCGTGCTTACCAAGGTGTGCTTAACAGTCCAACTGGCATCACTTAAGTCTACTTTAATCTGGCCTTTGCATTTCACTGTCAAAAGTCCTCTGCCTTACAGAGCCAGGAGAATGAGCTCAGGAGCCACGTTTAGTGAACTTCAGCATTTTGCTCATCATTAACCAGCAGAGTTATCAGTCAGAAGATCACCCACTGTTCAAAAGGAAAGGTTTAAATCAGATATGAAGCTTTTAAATTAGCCGGTTTTAAAAGGCTGAGGAGCTTGTCTTTGTCCATTTAAACTCTTGAAAATCTCAATTGTGTGTAAGATCCAGGCTTGTGTGATAACCTGGCCATTGCCTTTATTAAATCCTTTCATTTTCAGTATTTGCATTTTGTTCGTTCATCCATCAAAACATTTGAATATACGTTTGCTTAGAATTGATTACAGTTTGAAAAATACTTTTAAATAACTGATTTTACCAATCAGTGCTTTCCATGTGGATTGTATATATAAGCTAATTAATTGGCTGTTTGTTCTTAATATCATTTGTTTAACTGTTATACATTTTTCATATTCTAATATTACCATTTTTAACATAAAAATAAGCAACTTTTGTTTTTATAATTGTGTAATCTGGAGAATAATAGGGTTTGGATATATAAGTCAGATAAGCCTCCTAAACTCTTGTAAAAACATACAGTATATTGTTTATTATATTTTTATATGTAAAAAAGTTTTGTAAAAATGTCAAAATGACAAAAATTTTAACTTTTAACCATAACATTTTGTACATAAGTTCTGTTCAAAGACAATCTTGACCTGATTTTACTGTTACAGGTTCATCAAAGGTCATATTGAAACAGTGAAAACACGTTTTAAACATATTTAAAAGTTTACATTTAAAATTAAGTTTTTAATCAGCTGTTTTACAGTAAAAACAGTTTAAAAAGTCAACTGTAAATGAGCTAAATAATCTTAAGATCACTGGAAAGTGTCTTTATCATTAGAATTCTTATACTACGACCCATAGAACCTAAGCACCATTCTGACACAATAGGCTCAAAACAACTTTCAGGCAGAAAGAATTCCCAGCCATTTTATGATTTTGAACTTGATACTCCTATTGAAATGAGGCAATAACAACACAGTTATAATGATGACAGCATTGGCTTTCTCATTGTTTGAATGGAAATAAGTCTAAAAAGCTCCAGTTGTGTAACAAAAGGCTAATGTGAGCGCCAAAGGTCAGAGTGTGAAGGAAGTCGCTGAATTTGCAGGTGTATGGATGCATACAGTCATACAGGTCTACCAGCAGTGGTATCAATCCCTGTCTCATCAGACAAACTAAACTAACAGAAAGGGAGAGCTGGTGGGGACCTACCACTGCTGATAGACCTGTATGACTGTACGTCATACCTGCAAAATCAGCTACTTCCTTCACACCCTTTGTTGCCCAAATTACATCACTCCTTTATCATTTATGTTTGCTTTGTGACTCACACATCAAACAAGACATTCTCAATCTCAATCTATAAATCTAATCACACACCCTGTGGGTATTTATAGCCTGATCATCCTCAGACAGAAGCATGAAGTTACCACCTTAAACAGACAAGGTGACTAATTTTGTGTCCGGAGAGCTTATTTACGTGATGATACATTAGTGCTGCACCCAAGACCAAGATAAAAAGTACACCAAAGGCAGTATATGACAGTATCAGGACAATTAAGAGTACAAATGATATCTGCTGGGTATTTATAAACCACAGCAGCATCGTAGTGAGATAAAGTTCATCATTACATATATGTAGGGTGTGAGTGGGCTAGTCAGTGTGATACTGTTTGTTGTCATAGTTGCTGTTGCAGTAGGTGTTGTCACTGTCTGGCAGACATTCCTGACATAGACTAGAGCCAGATCTGCAGATGGAGATCATGCAGAAATGCCTGAGATTAATCCTGAAGAGGTAATATCCTGAAAGACAGAATGACCGTGATTATAGTTCATGTTAAAAAGCCCCTGAGATGAGAAGCATTGGCAATATCTCTCTTAATCACACCATTGTGTTCCTGGGCATGCCTTCACGTGCCAAACAGAGAATATCAATAAACGTGGAGCACGAGCACATATGGCGTCTCATTTCCCAGCGAGGCAGAGATGCAGAGAATAAATAAAAACAGGAATGGAAAGGAAAGAGATTTGAGAGCTCATTATTTGAAATTCAGGCTTGCTTTGCTGAATTCAGTCATGCGTTTGACACACCTCTGGTGTCTTACTAATTTCACTGTTGAGTGACCTGACTAACCAGATTTTCTGTTCAACACCCCACGGTGCAACATTCACCTGGAACAAATATCAGGAATAATTAAATAATCATCCTGCCATCATGCGTCTCAAAGCAGCACCACCGGCAGAGCCCGTCGACTCGAATTCAAGCATGTCAAGTGTCATAAGATGTGGTGCTGATAGCTCACTTTCACCAGATATGAAATCTATAAAATCTCAAGTGAGTCCCAGTCATAAGACCAGCTTTTATCTCCAGTGGCCTCATGCAGCCTTGCTGTAAATATCTCACAAAGACTCTCTGTTACGATTATTTTGGAAATATTTCAAATATATTATAGTCATATCAGCATGCCTAGACCACCTACAGAATAGTGGGAAAAACATTAATGATCCCTGACACTTTCTTTGTTAACGATGCAGAGCGTTTTTCACACATAGTTCTCCACAAGTCTACTCATGTTGATATCCTCATTTCTTGCTTTCTGTACAATTTATACCCTATTTTGTTTATCCTAAATTTGTGTGTGGGGGGTGTACTCCCAAATGTTGGAACATGGATGTAAAAATAATTATTTCAGGCTGCACAGCACTAAAGGGATATTATGTTGGCCCATCTTACAACTCACATTTGTACCACAAGAGGGTGCCTTCAGCAGTGCTCAGATCTATTTGTTTGGGACTTAAACAGCAGTAAAGTACTGAAAGTAAAAATCAGAGCTTCTTATATGTTTAATATTTGACCCAAACAATTGGATTTAAATGTTTGAATAATGGTGTAATTAATAACCAATAGTTCAATCACTTCTACATTACTTAATTAATGCAGTTGTATTGTCAACTTACGTGAATGATTTATTAGTACCATTTGTCATTTTAAATGAAAAGAGCTGTTTAATTTCCTCACACAGTAAAAGCAACTGGAATTTGTACAAATTATCACTTTATGTTCTTATTATTTTTTTCATTATCTTCAAATAAAGTTACTTTGATGGTAGTAACATGGAATCTTCATGAAATGGTCCATATGCAATGATAAGATACAATAAACATACAATAACTACAAACATTAATAAATACAGCAAATACAGAACACTGCTTGTCTAACTAGACTAAGACACATTACAGGATGAAAGACAAATGTGATGTTGGTCAGTATGTGGTACTGAATGATATCTAGTGGGAAGTAAAATTCCAGCCTGCAGAGTGTAGCAGCAGATTACAGAGTTTTTAGCAGCAGTTTTTATAGTACAATGTGCAAATATTGCAATGATTACATAGGCAAACACAGTGCTGTGCAAATGTGCAGTGATATTTAGTCCCTGAGAGACAGACTGAGGGATGAAACTGTTGGACAGTCTAGCAGTAAGGGTCTGAATGCTGAATGCTGGTATCTTCTACCAGAAGGCAGCAGAGTGAAGAGACCATGTGATGGATGTGATGGGTCCTCCATAATGCTGAGTGCTTTTCAGATGCAGCGCTTGTTGTAAAAGTCTGTGAGAGACAGGAGAGAGACCCAATGATATTTTCAGCCATCCCCTTATATGCTGGAGAGTCTTATAGTCAGGTGGAGTGCAATTCCTAAACCAGACAGTGATGCAGCTGCTCAGGTTGCTCTCTATGGTTCCTCTGTAGAAGGTGGTGAGGATGGGAGGTTCTGCTTTGGATAACAGACACAAAAGAGGAAAATCCCAAAGTATCCTGAGGGTTAAACAAAGCAGGATTTCCAGTTAACCAGATAACTTATGTCTAGTAGAAATAAATGAATGTTACACTTATATAGCATCTGTCACTTATATTGTCCACCTGGCTGCTTCCAGCACTAGGGGCATCACCCAGGACAGAGTCCCAGCCATATCTGGACATACACACATACATTCACACACACCAGGGTCATCTAGAGTAGTCAATTCACCTGATCTCCATGTTTTTGGACTGTGGGAGGAAACCCATGCAGACACGGAGAGAACACAGAAACTGAAATGTCCTGCTGCACTTTTGCTATTGGACAGGTTTGACTTTAGGCTTGGGTTACCCGGCTAAACTGAGAAATCCTGCTTTGTGAAACATGCCACTGATATGGTAAACATTTACATTTTGAAATGGCACAGAAATGTCTTTACATTCTAAAATCAGTGCATTTGAATGGGCTCATCTGGATCAATTTGCCTGGGCCTCCCTCAGCTCCCGCGTGTGTTGTGAGCTGATTTGAAGGGAGGAGAAAGGTGAGGGTCTGCAGTCAGGTCCAGGCCAGCTGTGGCTGAGGCGCTATCGCGTTATCTCAGCGGCTTTGGGTGGAGGAAGTGAGCGTGGGCAGAGCGGGCACAGAGCTCTGCCAGGCAGCTGATAAGGACGGCAGGAGCAGCTGGCATGGAGTGGAATCATCTCCTGCCAAGACTGCTACTGCTTTCAGCCAGCACGTCCTGACAGGACGCCACCGAGCAGAGATGCAGCGCTTCATTAATATTCACACAAGCAAAATGTCAGAGAAACTTATCCCCCCCACACACACATATACACACCCTCACACCACAACCAGGCAAAGCTAATAAAGCACAGAGCTCAGAGGCTCGGCGTGTGTACATTTCTCTACCTTCACGTGTGATCTTGTATACATTTGTCAGGAACGTAGCCTACAAGGGGAAAGCTTGATGGCCAGGCCCATCCATGACAGTGATTGACAGCTAGTGGTTCTGTACTGAAGGCTAAAGCTAAATAAGAGCTTAGCACAGGAGGACATTGGACAGTGCAAGAGATTTTCAGTCTGAATTTTCATGCCAAAAATCTTGGCATGTTTTTCTACTGCAGCTGCATGAAATAAATGCAAAAATGTTTATCATTTTTGTAAAATACACATTTCAAATGATCAGAAAAAAGTGTTTTTTGATTTATAATGTAATAACACATGCTTACAATTTACTACTGAACACAAAAATGTAAAAACGTTTAGATTTTAAGTTCTAAAGGGACATTATGTAAGTTCATCTAACAATATAGATTTGTGCCACAAGAGGGCACCCTTCAGCTGGACAGAAACTGAATGCACAGTTCTATTTGTTTGGGCCTCAAAGATCAGTAAAGGATTGAAACTAATAATGAGTTATCATTAACATTTGACCATTTATATAATTGTTTATTATTAATTATATATATTATAATTAATAATTGAGAGTTTATAGTCACTTCTAACATTGGGTAATTCATGTATATAAATAAGCTAATGTATAATATGACTGTAGTATCAACATATTTAACTCTGCATCCTTTAGATTTTCTTTCTGAATTTTCATGTCCAAATACAAAATGTTGACCATGTTTGTAAAACAGCTGTTTAAATGATCAGAAAGTGTGTTTTATGAGTTGTAATATAATAGTTTTAAATCCCCCAAATTTTTGTTTTCATGCTGCACAGCACTAAAGGGACACTATCAAGGTTCATCTTACAACTCAGATTTGTGCCACAAGAGGGCGCCCTTCAGCAGGGCTGAAACAGTACTCAGTTCATTTAGTTTGGGACACCAATGAAGGATTGAAACCAATAATCAGTGCTTGACCAATACAGTCTGATTTGATATTATAATAATTTATGATTTAAATAAAAATGTTATAGTCACTTATTCCTTAATTCATGAATATGAATCAAGTTAAAGATTTATTATTTATTTAAGTTTAAAATAATCATCCACATCTGACATTTAAACAGTAATGGAATGGTTCAGTTCTATGTTTGGAACTCACACCTCAATAAAACATGTAAATATTTTAACACTTCAATGCTTATTCCAAAAAAGATGACACATGTTTTTTTAGAAGCTGAGTTTTTAATTAGCAGGGGGAGGATTGTCTTTGACTCCCTTCTGTGTGGATCTTAAAAAAGAAGAAAGTCATGAAGCTCTGAATGTGAAGAAGAGAGGCTGTCTAAGAGGTTAAGATTGTACCAAATAAAACAAATATATTATGCCAGTGCAACAGATAATCATCATTTTCATCATCATTTCTAGTGAAGTTCATTAAGTGCAGCTTAATGGTTTCATTAACCTGCCTCACGTGTGATTTAATGAACTGTTCCAGCACCTTTGTCTGCCCCGTTCACCTCATAATCATCATTCTAGGCATCATTTTGCATATTTTATACACCTCCAGTATAGCAGAAAAGGGAAAGAAGGTTTCACATAGTTTACCTTTAGGTGCAAATAATATTAAAAGCATTTGGCTCCAATGTATAACACTGTTAATGGTTAACTATAGCAGGAATGAATTAATAGTGCTGCACAGTGAAGCTCCATAGGGGGAAGCTGTGGTCTGTTGGTTAGGGATCTGGGCTTGTTTGGTCACCGGTTCAGTTTTCAGGCAGGTCATGACTGAAGTGTATTTTAGCAAGGCACCAAACCCCCAACTGCTCCCCATGTGCAGTGGTCATGGATAGGGCTGCCCACTGCTTCGGGTTCACTACTGTATGTGTTTCACTGCACAGATGGGTTAAATGTGGAGGTCAAATTCTGTTGTGTAATCAAATTGGCAAAAGTTGAATCTAATCTAATTAACAGTGTAATCACCATAGTCAGCTACTAAGAAATTTGCCTTTATTACTCAGGAGGTGATAATAATGTTTTTGGAAGTTCACTATTAATTAAAAAATAAAAAATTGCAATACCCTAATGAGTCATTTGCTGAGGGGCTTATTTATAAAATTTACAATTTAATTTCTGATCACACTGACCTTTATTAACAGTAGTTATAAACTACTCTTCAGCTTCCAGTGACAGTATACAGAGAAGTATACTAAAATCTACTATTGTATTTTCAAATGAACACTGATGGAGATGCTGGACGTGCGCCGTCTTCCACTCCTATAGCCATGGATATTAATCATCAGACATTAACACCCGTTTACCTGCACTGTAATCATCATGTCAGTCTTTTACACACAGACTGAGGTATTTAATCCACGTCTCATCACCAGATCTTCATTAATATTACAGTTATTTATTTGAATAAAAAATCAAATGGGACACGCTGTATAATACTAAAGAGACTCTGACAAAAATTCCTTATGTGTATCAACACACTTGGCCAAGGAATCTGATTCTGATTTGATGACGCATCACTTTTTTGATGGCACTTTCAAGTTTCTTTACTTTCAGGTGGCATTGCTCTGCCAACCTGTCATATCCTCTCTCAGTTTTTCCAAGCTGACTTCACATGTTCAGACGTAATTTCAATGAAACATTTGGTTTCATCTCCTCATGTGTTGCCACAACTCATTTTTATCTCTTTTTCTTCTTCTACTGTGATGCTAACCTTCCTCCACCTCCTGTTTCTGGTCCAAACCATCCAGAAAAATGTTTCCACACTGCAAACAAACCTGACTGAGGTTATTTGTATGTTGATTTTTTTTAGATTCAGAGTATGTGAGGTCAAAACAATAACACTGATTAGTTAGTGACAAATGCAGTGGGTGGCACAGTGGTTTGGTGGTTAACACACTGACCTCTCAGCAATCAGGTCTTTGGTATCAAGTCCCCATCTATGTGGGTTTCTTCCAGGTGATTTCCTCCAGCAATGGATTGGCGCCATGTCCTGAGCTTGGCTACGATAGTCTCTGATGCCCTGCCCTGTGCCTGGTAAGGGGGTAGGGCAGTAACTGTGACCCTGATCAGGGTCAGATACGATAATAAATGAACGAATGGATGGATGGATGGACAGCTGCAGTGGTGTTTAGTGTACTGAACATAGATAGTCTATGGTGTAAAGACAGTTATTGTCCCATTTGGAAATGGAGGATGAGTGATGTACTGAATCTAGCAAATCCTGTAGTGGAGTCTACCCCCAGTCAAACTGGTTGCGATGGGAGGAAGCAGGGTAAACTTTGATCATTAGTCTTTGAATGACAGAGACATGAGTGAGTTGATATGATGCAGATATGTGAAGATTGATGATTGGCTGAAACATCAGGTGACATCATATCGTAATGGCAGAACTTTCCCTAGGCTTATATGAGTCAGCAACACTCTTTAAACAAGTGATTCTTCAAGGGTTCTTTAGTAAACAAAACAGTTCTATAGAGAACCATGAACACTCAAAGTCCAAAGGGTTCTTTGCATGGTGAAAGGGTTCTTCCAATTGATATGGAATGTTTTGTAGATGGTTCTTTATAGAAGTCTTTTGATAATGGTTCTATATAAAAAATGTTCCTCTATTATTACAAGCATGACATCCACAGCAGAACCATTTTAGAGGCTCTATAGATAATTTTCAAAATGCTTCTACATGGAACCATCTATAACTCTTTGGGTCAGACGTAATTTTGGTCCTTTCATCTGGTCCGAGGCACCTTTCACACCTTCTATTCTGGTTCTGAAGGTAAGTGTGAAAGCACGTTCTGAGACGATGCTGAGACATCTCTTCCACAATGCATAATGTACACCTCATAGTGAGTATTCAGCCTGTTTCATTTCAGCCCGTTTCTGTACAATGACCTGAAGTCCTGAGCGCCGAGGCGACTCCTCAGGAATAAAATCACGTCGGCTGCTGGCACAGCCGGATCGCGCCGTGTATACAAAGAAGAAGACAAAAGCACGGCCATAAATTACACCGTGACAAGGAATCAGCAAATAAATCACCTTGGGGTGGCCTACACACAGAGAGCATAATTCATTTTACTCTCTAGAGGTGAGAACATTTAAGCAAGAACCTTCAGTGCTGGAGGATGAATCGTGTCTCTTAAAACATTCTTGGTGTTCTATTAAAAATTAATGTCTGCATTAACTACGATGTAAAACCCCTTTTTTAGGAGCAGGCTAATGGAGCACATAGACATGTCCAAGAGGGATGCGTCCACGTCCACCATGTTTTAAAATAGCCCGACCTTTAGCTTTTTTGTCTTGATTGTAATACAGAAAAAGTCTTGGGACACTGGCTAATTTATTGTTTGTGTTGCTTATATTAAAGAGACTGACCAAGCAAGGTTTTCTACTAGATTTTGGAGCTTTACTGTGAGGATTTGATTGCATTCTGTGACATGAGCCAGTCCAACTCATTCTAAATGTGTTGGATGGAGCAGAGAGCACTGCTCCACTGTTCTAAAGCTCAATATGGGGTGCAGCCATTGCCTAGTGGTTTGGGACAGATAGGTTGCTGGTTTGATTAGGTGCAAGGCACCTAACCGCCATTTGCACGGCTTCCTGGGTACAATGGACAGAGCTCCCCAAATGCCCCCCCCAGTGTGTTCACTAGTGTGTGTATGTGTTTCACTGCACAGATGGATCAAATGTAGACTCACTTTCACTCAATGCTTGGTGGCTCTAGTCCAGGGATGTCAAACTCCAGTCTTTGAGGGCTCCAGCACAGTTTAGTGATTTCCCAACAACGACACTACAATTAAACCTGCTAATTACCTGCTGTGAGGTGTGTTTGATCATGAAGATCACCAAAGTGTGCAGGATTCCAGCCCTACAGGACTAGAACATGACACCCCTGTTCTAGTCAACAGGTTCATGTTAGTTTTATTCTATTGGCAGCACAAGCTGTGTGTGCATTTGTGCATCTGTCAGCTTAAAGTAGTTGAACGCATTCATCAGAACGTGTGTCCACAAACATTTGGCCACATGTACGTTGACACAGGTTGGAGAACAGAATCTAATCGTGTTCTGCAAGGCTGGCGAGCGAGCAAGAGAACGTTACATAAGATCACTCTGTTTCCAGCAGAAATATATATTTTTATTTGGACACCGCACATGTCTGATCTAGAATTTAATAAATGCATCCTCGCCAACTTTTTGTAGTGCATGTTCAAACCGCTCTCTCATCTCTGGGACCTGCTCTACGGGGAAGCTATCAGAGATGTGCTTTAAACACTCCCTCTCCCTTGCCTCCCTCTCTCTCTTTCTGTGATGTATGCTCATCTAATAGCATCTGAATGCACTGCTCGCTTGGCCGAGGATGAAGCCTGTGGACATTCCCATTCTCCGTCTGAGCCCAGGGGCTGGAGAGGAGAGCGCGTCCGGTGGCAGGCCGGCCTGTGATCTCTCAGATGTTTCCAACACTCCAAAATTGCTCTGCCCACTCCGGCTTTCATATTTCCCCCCGGAGCGCAATGAGCCGAGGCTCTCTGAGGCTGATATCTTCCCTGATTGGTTTATTTGACTCTGGAGACTTATCAGTGCCAGCAGGATGAAGATCTGATGCTTCTAGAAGCTGGCGAGATCTTCCGACGACCTGCTCTGGGCTTAATCCTTTTCATAATGGAACAAACCATATGGCCATATTAAAATGACACAACAACACAAAACGAGTATCATTACATGCATTTAACCCCTTCAACTGCAAGATTAGCATCTCAGTCATACAGAGTTTAATGGGTTAAAACAATCTACACATCAAACAGCCATAACATTAAAACCACCTCCTTACCTACACTTGTCTATTTTAGCTCCACTGCCTACAGTCTGCAGTCCATCTGTTTCTCTATATACTTTTAATTGCATTAGCATTGGTTCAGTGGACTCTGAAGCACTGATATAAGCATTAGAGCATCTGATAAATGCCGTAAATGCATGTTCTCATTTATAAACTTCAACCACAGGATATGGACCTTTAACTTTCTCTACTGAAGTTCAAGATCAATAGTCTGTATTGTCATTTCAGCTTTAAACAGGCACACAGAGACATGAGGCAACGTTCCTCCAGGAGCATGGTGCAACACAATACAACACAAGTGCAAAACAATACAATAAATATGAGAGACGGGACCGAAAGATGTCAGTGACAGTGCAGCAACAACATGTACAGGGCTGAGTGTACAGTATGTGTTAAAGTCACAGTTACAGTCACAGCAGACATGTTTAGATGGATTGATTGATACATTGAAATGCCCCGTAGCTCACACAATGGACAACACAAAACACATCACCCAAACAGTGAAGAGACCCTGAGTTATTACACATTAAATAAATAAACATTAACCATACAGAACTGTATGTTTTATACACAATAAGATCATTTATCACTAAAATAATAAGAGCTTAAAATGCCTAAAGCACAATATCACACAGTCCAGCTGGTGGGAGTGTAAAGTATGGAGGAGGAATATTGAGAAAGGGTGAGAGAAAGAGAGAGAGAGAGAGAGAGAGAGAGAGAGAGAGAGAGAGAGAGAGAGAGAGAGAGAGAGATGGAGATAAAGAGAAAGAAAGGGAAAGAGTGGGAGTGAGAAAGCAAGAGAGAGAAAGAAAAAGAGAGGGAGACAGACAGAGAGAGAAAGAGAGAATAGGAGTGAGAAAGAGTAAGAGAGAGCTGGAGACTGAGACAGACTGAAAGAAAGGGTGAGAAAGAAAGAAAGAAAGAAAGAAAGAAAGAAAACGATAGAGATAGGATGAAGGAGAGGTTGAGAGAAAAAGAGAGAGTGAAAGTGTGAGAGAGAGAGAGAGAGAGAGAGAGAGAGAGAGTAAAAGAGAGACAGATAAGGAGAGGGAGAAAGAAAGAAAAGGTTGAGAGAGAAAGAGAGATAGAAAGATAGGATGAAGGAGAGGTCGAGAGCAAGAGAGAGGTGTTTGTGTGTGTGTGAGAGAGAGAGAGAGAGAGAGAGGAAGAGAGAGAGAGAGAGAGACAGAGAGAGAGAGAGAGAGGAGAGGGAGACAGAAAGAGAAACCACGGATGCTTAGCTGTCCACTGTCTAATGTGAGATGTAAATTAATACCCTGACAATCCATAACCTCCATGTTTTTGGACTGTGGGAGGACTCCGGAGACCCCTGAGGAAACCCACACAGACACAGAAACTCCGCTCAGATGTGGACTCGAACCCAAGACCTCAGCGCTGAGAGGCAAATGTGCTAACCACTAAGCCACCATGCCGCCTAGTAAAACATCTATAGAAACGGTTAAATAACAACACTAATTAATACACCATCATTGGGGTTTTGGAGGTCACTGATGCTCATCCCAGTCATCTGGGCCTTATCAAAGTCTCTCTCATTTGCATATATTTCTCCAACATCTAATAAGCTCACACCACCACATGTGCCCCTGCTACCAGGTAATCAATATGAGTCACTTCATTTGTGAGTGGTCCTCAAATCACCTTTAATTCTTGATTAAATACATCTTCCGTAACTCATTCCTTATTCCACTGGCTTGTCATCTCTATGTGACTACATGGTTTCTATTATCTGAGTGCAGCAGTGGTTAATTTTCCATCCCTGGCTAGATATCCTCTAACTAATGTCAGAATTTAGAGTCTGGTCGATTAAAATTAAACCTTAATTAAGATGTTTTTCTGCACATAATGATGTGTCAGTAGCTGATCGTTCTGAAAGTGTTTTTTAAAAGCTTGCATGCTGTGCCAGTTCAAAATGATGCTGTGATCTTTGCATCTTTGGACCCCAAATACATCACCAACTACCGGCTGCAGAAAAGCGTCAATTAGAGCTGAATGCAGGTGGTGCACTACGCCCTTAGCCGACCCTGACTGTCACAACTTTTAATCTTCTGTAGTGCTGTAGTGCCCATATCTCAATAATTGATACCTTAATTGATGAACCTTATCTGTCCTCTGACCGATGAGTACTTCTTATCTCAGAACTCTACTTTTATACTGTACCTACATGCTGTCCACATACACACACATGCACACGGGAGAGCCAGAATAAATAAGTATGAGAAATAAACTTCCTATCTGAGCTGGCTGAGCACAGGGCGCCTGGCTCCGGATGATAAATGGAGGTACATGGCTAAAGCATCATTTGGAGCTGAAAGCATCAGTGATAAACCAACTGGGCCGGGCGAACGACAAGATACCTGGAACACCTACCTCGCATGACACAAGAAAACAGCCGTACAGCATCTGGGAGGCAGGTTCTGTGTGTATATATGGGGGAGTGAGAGAAAGAGAGAGAGAGAGAGAGAGAGAGACAGAGACAGATTGAGAGAGATAGAGAGAGAGAGAGAGAGAGCAAGAGAAACACAGAGAGAGAGATAGATAGATAGATAGATAGATAGATAGATAGATAGATAGATAGATAGATAGATAGATAGATAGATAGATAGATAGATAGATAGATTGTCTGTACATAACATTAGCAGAACTATTTTTGGTACCATATAGAACCTTTTTCTAAAAGCTTCTACATAGAACAATCTATAACAGTCTTCATTTGTCCGAAAAACCCATGCAAGGAGCTATTTAATGCAAAGGGTTCTGTGAGCATTCATGGTTCTATATAGAATCATTTTCTTTACTAAAGAACCCTTGAATAACTTTTTTAAGAGTGTGTGTTATGGACATGGAGTTTGTGGATATCTGCTAATGCAGCACTGCTTCTGAAACCAAAGCTATTAAATGAGTAGTTCGTCCAAAAAGTTTATCTTCTTTTCCACTTGAATTTCTATTTCTATTCAACAATTGAATTCTTGAATTTCCCCTTGGGGATCAATAAAGTATCTATCTATATATCTATCTATCTACTTATTTCCAGCTTCTTTAGTTGGAGCTGAGAGGCTAACTCAGCATTGCTAACTCGATAGTCACCCAGACTTTTCCTTCAAAATACATCACCAAAAACCACTCCCAACCCCTTAAACCTTGTGCAAGTCTTAATGAACATCTCAAAAACTCATAAGTATGGTTTCCCACATAGCATAAGGATGTGGGCCACTTTTGGCTGAAAAATGGCACTGTTGGCCCACTGTCAGCACTGGCAAACTGCATGTGAGTCAAATGTGGCCCTTATATTGAAAATACATATTTGGCCCATATGTACCATAACAGATACAGTCCACTTCTGGCAGATATATGGCAGTGCTACCTGCATATGAGCCATCAGTGGCCCATTAAAAAAAAAAAAACTATTTGGCTCACATGTTCTATAACAGATGTGGTCCACTTCTGGCAGAGATGTGGCAGTGTTACCAACATTTGACTGATGTGGCCCTAATCTGGCGTATATGTGGCCCACATCTTGCAATCAGGAGTGGCCCCCCCAAGTGTCATCAATCCATGCAGCAAGTGGGCCAAATTAAATGTGGGATGAGGGCCAGATGCGGGCCAGATTAATTTAGCTATCTGTGTTAGGATACAATATGATTTCACATAGAACCACATCGTTAACTCAAAAAATAAAGTCCAGCAAGTAAACTTAAAAATGTAAGTTGGGCTGGCATAATATCCATTTACAGTGATTATAAAGACTAATAATTATGTTCTATTCAGTAACAGCTAATTTGTGTACTAGTAGCATCTCCAAAATTAGCATATTGTAAAAAAAAGTTAATTTGTTTTAATACAAAAAGGTAAAGTGTCATATTTATATTAATTGCATGTCTATTGACATATTTCAAGCCTAATTTACTCAAACTCAAAATGACATATTCTAATAATCTGAGATTCTGATCTGAGCTATAAACCAACCTGATCAACATTAAAACTAAATATGTAAAATATATCAGTTTACATGTAAAAAATATAAAATATGAGTTTAGTTTGAATAATTATGAACTTTTTTGTGATGTTCTAATGTTCTGGGATGCAGTGCTGTGTTTATCTGCCTTATTTAATGTACCACCAAGGTAATATCTCAGCAGATCATGTTTAATGACTGTGTAGCATATTATACATGGCTTTTGTTTGACTCAGTAGAAACATAATGGCATTAATTGTGTAACCTGGCACTCCTGCCAGTTCCTATTCACATCATGCATTAATTACATCGAGGACTTCAGCAATCAAAATTGGCTATTATTACCTAGTTCAAATTGGATCAAAGTCTTAACAGAAAAAAGTGGACAAAGTAATTGTACACGTTTGATCAAAACAAGGCTTGAAATGGTGTAATTTATTCTTCTGGTGAAGAACACTGTCCAGGTGCTTTGATCTCTGGCTATTGTAATTCGTGTTGCTCTGCGTATGAAATTGTTGCCCCTGTAATTATCGCTGCATTGAGGATTGATGAGCCACTCCAAGACATTTCTTGTCAATAGTCCTTCAGAAATGCTCCCTATCCATCACCTGAAGAGGTTAAACTATGCACATTTGAATTAGATCAATTATGGTTGGCTTTTACCTTGGACATCATAATTCTTCAGACTCACTGCCAGTGATGACATATGACATGACGCACTGAGCTCATGATATCTGCCTTGTTTACTTGTTATTTAATGTGTAATTAGCTGCTACTGACTTCTTCCTTCCACCGTAGTCACACAAAATGAAAATAATGATTTAAAATGCAGTGAATTGTAGCAGTAGCAGTAAAATCTCTTTTTATAATTTGTAGCCAAATCTCAAAGTTGTCCTATAGTGTGACCATCTCCAGTATGGCTCAGCAAAATATAACCTTCAGAAATAAAATAATGTTAAGTCTATTTTAACAAATATACCTCTTTTTAGTCATCCATATATTTCTAAAGTGAAGAATGTTGATATGTTTTGTACTCTGGTGTGAGGTAATTCCAAGGACAGCTTCAAGCTACAAGTCCCCTGTAAAGCCCAATGACATGATCTCATTAGTTCAGTTCAGATCAGTTTTAATCTTAGAATTGTTCAAATATTTCACTTTTGCTCAGAAAGTGCTAAAGTGTTCAGCTTTGTAGTCCTTTAGTGTTATTTACATTTATTGAAAATTACTGTTAATAATTTCATATATATATATATATAT
>BRDA01032627.1:0-12243 GCA_036984385.1 Crenuchus spilurus | reverse complement strand
ACCAAATATTAACATTGATTTTCACAGGTGTTCAAATACTTATTTGCAGCAGTAATACACAAATAAATTATTAAAAAATCATACATTGTGATTTCCGGATCTTTTCTTTTAGATTATGTCTCTCACAGTGGACATGCACCTAAGATGACAATTTCAGACCCCTCCATGATTTCTAAGTGGGAGAACTTACAAATTCGCAGGGTGTTCAAATACTTATTTTCCTCACTGTACATACATACACATTACACTTATATAGAGCCTTTCTAGACACCCAAGGATGCTTTAAATCGACACACTTCATTTACACACACTCAGGCAAGAAGCGGCAGCCAGTCGCGCACAGCGTACTCTCAACCGGAAGCAACCGTCCACCTGGAGGACTGCATCGAGCACTTGGAGGATCACCCAGAACAGAGTGCCAACCATATCTGGGAATACATACATTCATACACAGACATAAACTACACACACACCAGGGTAATTTTAGAGTAGCCAATTCACCTGACCTCCATGTTTTTGGACTTTGGGAGGAATCATGGAAACTCCGCTCAGATGGGAACTTGAACCCAAAACCTCAACGCTGAGAGGCGAACGTGCTAACCACTAAGCCATCATGCTGCCCAATGAATAAAGTCAATGTCAGTATTAAACATATATGTGATGTCATATAAAAGTTATTTTAATTGAAGTTTAACATTATGTGAAAGCAGTAGTAGAGGTGGGAACATTTAAACTTTAAAGAACATTCAAGATTCACTATCTTTCTGTTTAAAAAACATACCAAATAGTTAGAACTGAATGTAAATGAATTCACATGTTTAGAATTAAATTTTGCTAGCTGGGATAGAACTTCTAGGACCTTGTCTAGACATGGGTCAAAGCAGTGGCGGATTCTGATATGGGCGATATCTCATCTAGGGTGGAACAAGCACCCGGACCCACCCTGCCCTCCCCCTCAAAAAAATAAAATTATTTCATAAAGCCTGTTCAGCTTACATATCGGTTTCCTACTGCCCACTTGTGTGTACTGGGAACCCCCTTTGCCAGATGCAATGCATGTAGCTTGCTGCTGAGGTCTGACACAAAGTAGAGCAGGGGCAACAAACAAGCTAGGACCGCCTCTGGGTCCAAAAAAAATAACTGAAGTGGCACTGAGCATGACACCTAACCCCCAACTTTTTGGGTGCCTTAAATGGGGGCTGCCCACCCCTTTGAGCATGTGTGCTCACAGCCCCCTCATGTGTTCACTAGTGTGTGTGCATGCAGGTGTTGCATGGATGGGTTAAATGCAGATGTCAAATTTCAAATTGTGCACTTTCACTTTTCACTTTTCTTTATTTCTGCATGTTTCCCCACAGCTATATTCTTTATAAATCTACCAGTGTTTATGATTGTCTTCAGAGGACATTTCTAGGACATTAGGTTCTTTCTGGACTTCTCAGTCTCTTTACCTCTTTCCTCCACATGATATATGTCTAAGTGACAGTGAATAATACATATGAGTCTATTCTTTGTGATCACACAAGAGCAAATGAATGTAGTTTCTTTGTGGTTATTAAGAGTTAAGGTGAGAGAAACATGCTGGAAAAGGCAGTGACCTATTTGAGAAATACACAATGCTGTAGTGACAGAAATGTGCCACTGAAGAATGTCTAAGCATCAGCGATGTTTCTTCTGCTCTATTTTTAACATTTCATTGGCTAGTAGCTATTAGGTTGGGGCGTATTCATTATCAAAATAAATTGTCTGCTGAAGCCTAAACTGCAAAACATCAAAGGAGTTCCAAGGCCATATATCCTCAATGTAATTTGAAAATTGACTGTCTCATAATGCGGCTGCAGCACTGCTGTGCCACCTTGGCTATATTTGATCAAGTAGAAATCAACCTCAGAGAGTTGGAATCTGCTCAGTGCAGCCTGTTGCTCGAAGTTTTCTAAGAGCGTATCAGCCCTGCGGCAATCTCCATTCCCTGTGTGCAGTGCCACCCTCCCTCTTATTGGGTCTGACATTGCTTTGGAGAGGAAAAGAGATGGATCTCTCTGAAGACCTCTCAGAAGCTCACTTCTATTGTGAATTGGGACTCAGTGAAACAGCACCGTTTTTAGGAAGGGGAGTAGAGGAGCATTCTTAAGAAGAATGGGGAATACACACACCACCACTGGCTCACCACTGTTATGGGTTCTCAAAAATATGACTGGTTTTCTTGGCAGTACTGGCAGTGGCAAAGCATTTAGGTGGAAGGAGTGAACATAGCATCTTTTCCCTTTGATACATGGAGAAAAACACTTGTTTCTTATCTAGATGTTGTAGGTGGTATCACTGTATCTTTTTCTCTGGCACTTTAATTTGATATCACTAGCAGTATTTGTTTATCTGAGAAGGCAGCAGTGTTTCATGTCACATGATGTTAACATTAACAAGTGCAGTTAATCTTTGGATCACAGACAGAACAAATGAGATGGTAGGTGGCTTACTGCAAAGCTGACCTCAATTTAAATTGACTTTAGGATTTCTGGAATGGGGAATGGTACAGTGCATTCACTAAATAATTGGATCGAAGGTAGCAGCAGGGTGATTTCTGAAGTGAACAAATGCATCTTAATTGCTGAAATCCCCACAAATGCCTCAAAACTCCCAGAATCGAGGAGATTGAGAAAGATCATAGGCATACTTAGCATTTGCTGGTGTCCATGGATAGATTTCAGCCAGTGAATGCAAAGGATTTTCTGTCTAAGCTACTAAACATTAGCAGCTCATTGTAATATTTATGCACTGTGCACATTATGTCCCCTGCAAACCTACTAGTGATGAGTGCATCAGTTCTGAAATATTGATACACCCAGTCCTAATTTTTCTTGTTGAAAATCATTCATTGTGAAAATACTGATTATTAAAAGCCCATAATCTACATTTTTCTTGCATTTTCTTTTTCCCCCGAATGTCCACTTATATAGCAGTAAAAATCACTTTCTGTGCCAAAGTAATCAGGCTGTTTTAGTTTCTGTGACTAAGACTGATATATGTAAATGATCTTTGTTCTGATTGGGTGCCTCATTCAAAAACACACCAGGATGAAAGACTTCAGTGTAAATGGGCAGAGCTAAACTGCTGCAGGTTGGACAAGTGGATATATGTAAATAGGCTGGTGTGAGTGACAAATTTGAAAATGATCTGCTTTTCTATAGATGGTCGTTATAGACTGAGAAGTAAAATACATTCTGAAATGTTAACTTTGTTTACATATTAGATCAAAGGCATTCATGAAAAAGGTTTTCCATAATATAAAAACAGAACAGCTACAGTGATGTTCTTCACACTACTGTATGTAAGATGATTAAAATTCAGTTGTTAATCAAATTATTTCCATTTTGCAGTTGAATGAAATGAACTGAGCTGTTTGTGGGTTTGTGGTTGTTCACATTGGAATGGAGAGAATGTTCAGGGTGCTGTGATGTTATGTCACATACTGAGACTGACAGGATTTCTACTGACCTAAATAGCGGCCATCATACTTTTTGGTGTCCATATTTTCTGGTCCTCCTATAAAAATCCCCACTTAAAATGATCCATATTAAGATGATGTGAACAATTAGTACTTTTGCTAGAGTTCACAATTGCAAATAATTATTTACTTCAAGTAAAATTTGTGCTATTGGCCATATTTGTGTTGGTTGCCATGTTATTTGTGACAGGATTAGCATTAGCTTACTAGCTGTCCTAAATATGTTTATTTTGACTATTTCCCTAGTATTAGATGTTTAGTTCCATGTTTAGCTTATTATGACACTTGTCTGGGTTTACAGTTGGCCATTAGATAACTTTTAAGAAGACTGTATCTTCAACAGTAATATAAATGTGTTAGCTAATATTAGCTAAGTTACTTAATGCAGCTAACCTGTTAGCTAACTGCACCAAGTTAGGCATAAACATGATGATAAATTATGAATTACTTAAATGGCATTTTTGTTTGAGTGTAATGTAAAAATAATGTATGAGTAATGTAAAATAATAAATAAATAAATCAGGACAAATGGTCAGTTACATCTGAGGGAGTGACAGGGTGGTGGTTGTGAGGAGTTTATAGGCTTAAAAAATATTTTGTTCCTTACACAAGAATTTGTTTTATTTCAATAGTCTAATTTCTGAAATACATAACATTTGCCTTTTTTGCTGCAAACAGCAATAATCAACCATACTAATGTATCTCCAAAACTTTAACTGTTGTGAAAAAGTTCATTTGTGGTCATAATTTAATTCACTGAAATAAACTGTCATATATGTTATATTTAGGGCATGTAAAGTGACATACAAACTCTATTTAAAGAAAAGTGACAACACTTGAACCTTTGAACCTTCACTTGACAAAGAAAAAAATGTCAGTATTTTCAATGTTTAAATTTATTCTATTTGTTAAATATAAACAAACTTAGAAATTGATGCCTGTAACACACTCAAAAAAAGTTAGGACAGAGTCAAAATAAGTCCACGTAACACTGTTCTGGAATTAGTTTAATCAGTAACAGTTGAAATAATCAGGATTGAGTATAAAAGGAGCATCCAATAAATGTTTAGTCTTTGCAAGTAAGGATGGGTCTTGGTTCACCACTTTGGGCCAAACTTAGAAGGGAGAATTGTCAGTCAGTTCAAAGACAAAGTTTCTCAGTGCAAGTTTGCAAGAATGTAAGTCTTTCCCCTAAAGATTCAGAGAGTCAGAGGAAATCTTAGTGCATATAGGCAACAGTGGCAAAATGTTTCTGAATGTGTGTGACCATTGAATCCTCAGGTGATATTGTTTGAGAAAGTAGAAAGGCTTCTGTGATGGACACAAGCTCGGAGTACTAACTACTAAATATTAAATAATCATCACTGAAACTGTATTATGGAAAGTCATATATTAATTTTGTACAGAAATGTTGGCACATTTTCTGGGCCTGAAGTCATCTGAGATTAACTGAAAGACTGGAAATCTGTTTTGTAGTCAGAAAAGTCAATGCTTCAGCTTGTTTTTGGGGGAAAATGTTTTGTCGGATTCTACATACCAAAGATGATCATGTCCAGATAGTTACCAATGAAAGTGCAGAAACCAGCATCTGTGATGCACAATGCCCATTGCTGTGAGCACTGATGGGGATGAATAGGTGGGTATTCTACATATATGTGAAGGTACCATAGATGCAGAGGCTTATAATGATATTTTGGAGAGATATATGCTCCATGAAGACATATTTCCCCAGAAACTTTCAGCAGGACAAAGCCAGAACTTATTCAACACAAGTTACAACAGCTTTGTTGACATAGAGTGTGTGTACTTGAATGGCCTTCCTGCAGTCCAGATATTTCTCCTATTGAAATTGTATGGCAAATCATGAAGAGGACAATGAGACAACAGCAACCACAGATTGTTGAGAAGCTCAAGTCATGTATACAGCAAGAACACATCAGGATCCTTTTATTGTGTGAAAATGGCATGAGTTAACCAATAGGAACAGTCCAAAATTAATCTCTTTACATTAACATGCAGCATACATTTTTACCATTTCAGATGTTTTCAGAAGTTTTTGGTTATTAAAGTGATTATATTATGCTTCTGGCTAACAATATTCATTTGATGTAGAATCCAGCATGCAGCAAATCTGCCATGAGCAGTGAAATACAGGCGCGTTTGCTTTGGAACGAGCTTCTCCATCCCTCATGTTTGTGTCTGCAGTGGATCGACACACTCCTGGGCATGATGGAGGTGAAAGGCTCTGGGTGTCTGGGCTCAGGAGATTTACTCCGCTCTGTGATCCCATAATTCCCAGCTCCAGCACAAACCATGCTCCCATCTGTCCATGAACTCACTCTGAGGAAGCCCGATTTCACCAAAATGCAGCAGCACATGTTTTACTGTGTCAAGAATGACTTTAACTATAAGACTGAATTTATGAACATCATTCTTATAAACAGTGATTTTCTCTTTTATTTCCTTTACTCACATTTCCCTATTTGCTTGTGCAAAGTGAAGCTGTCATTGGAGCTGTTTTGTCTCCTGCAGTAATGTACTTTTATAAAGGAAAGGGACCTAGCACATTAATTCCATGTATAAATAATTAATTATGTTTGACATAATGAAATGCAGCCCTAAATGACACCATCTTTTTATTTGAAGCCCTGTTTTCAGCAGGTTGCACCTCTCCAGCTGTCCTAATAGTAAGGTTTCTCAGAAGAGACACTTGGGAAATCCGGTCACTGTCTGTCTCCTGTTCACTCCTGGCCTGCAGTGACAGCTTACAGATGGAGAAGAGCAACACGTCCATCAGCTTGTGAGGGAGATGCATCTGTTTAGGAGCATGTGTTAATTTTGGGATTATGTGAGGGAGGTTGGTTGAGTAGCTTCAGTGAAATAGCTAAAGTTCATGACATCTGGCATTGAATAGCAGGTGCATTAAGCAGATCTAGATAACATGATCTATTAGATGCTACTTCAGAAACAAAATATGTAATTAATAAGGAATTTACAATTATTTGTCATCATAAAAAATATCATTTTTTTGACATAGTATAAATATGTTAATTTTAACAATTTCATTGGTTGTGAGCATGTATCTTCATAGAGAATACTTAAGTGTCAGGCTTTTGAATGTGGAAAGGAAAACATTCTCACAACTATGAAATATACCTCAAACAGCCATAACATTAAAACATGTCCTTGTATCTACATTCACTGTTCATTTTATCAGCTCCACTGACCATATAGATGCACTTTGTAGTTGTACAGTTACAGGCTGTAGTCCATCTGTTTCTCTGTGTACATTGTTAACATCTGTTTGTTTTGGTCATCCTCTAGTCTTCATCACTGGTCAAAAATTAATGTTTTGCATTTAAATGAGATGTGTATGTGTCAAGTTTAACATTTAATGGCTTATTCATATGAATTAAAGCAAATGTTTGTTTATAAATATTGTTTTATTGTGGTACTCAGTAAAATAGCTTTTAGGTCAGGCTCCTGAAGTGAACCATTGCATTGGAATGGCTGAGCAAAACAGCCTTTCCTAAGCTTGTTCCTTTTCTATTTATTTTTACCTGATCTGGTCTGATCTGGTAAGTTGCTCTATAAGCTTGATAGCTTTATTGGTATGTTTACTGCGACCTTGTGCTACAGTGCAGACAACATCAAGGTAGCAGTCTGGAAATGAAGTTTCATTGAACTAGTCAGACATAGCCACAGTAGAGTATTTAGACAGAAACTATTGCAAAGAAGTTGCCACGTTTCCTACTGAAACTGAAAAATATGAAGATGAACATAAATATGAATAATGTGCCTCCTATTTGTATATACAGTGGTAACCCTACTTACAAGCATCCCTACTAACGAGTATTTCAGGTAACGAATCGAGACCTCTGAATATTTTTGTTCCAGGTAACGAGTAATATTCCAGCTAACCAGTAGCGTACATTTCTTCAAGTATGCCAAACCACTAGGGGCACTGCAGTCGTAGCATCTCCTAGATGCTACCGTAGAAGAAGAGGTCAGTCAATATCTTTGACTGCTGTCCAGTAAAAGTGCCTGTTCAAAGCGACGCTAATGTAGCAAAAGGTAGTGAACAAGAAAGTTAGATAAATTTTACTTCTACTTTTCATATGGTAAGTGTAACCATGCCATACACGTACGCCCATCCTCCTGTCCTCCTTAGCCGCCAGCTTACACAAGCGTTGTCACATTTATTTTTAAAAAACCCATATAAACACATTATTTAGCATATTAAAGTATACTGTATATTGGCCGGCTGACACGGATTAATCAGTTTTACATGTATTCTTATGGGGAAAATGCATCCAGCTAACGAGCAAACCAGCTAACGAGCTCGGCTCCTGCACGGATTAAACTCGTAAGTAGGGTTACCACTGTATATGTGTATCTTTTTGGATCTGTTCATCCAGAATAATGTACACTAAATGTCCAAATGTTTACAGTATACAGTACATAACATACCTTGCAGCAGAATTATAGCTTTTTCCCCACTGTGTTCTCACAAAAAAAATAAAAAAAATCATTTTTCACAGTCATTATGGCTGCTTGATTGTCCTAATGCAAAAATGCAGTGTGTCTAACTATACAAAGGCTCTTGAGTGATTATTCTCTGCTAGAACAATGGGCTATGGGACACCGTGGCATTAGAACTGCGAAGGTCAGCTTCGTAACAAAAGTAATTGGATTTCTCAATGGCTTGTAAGCTCTGGCACTTCATTTTACATCATCCCCCCTCTTCCCCTCCCCCCAGCACTCTGGTCTTGACATTCATTTTCTGTGAGCTGCTGATTAAAGCCCTAATCAGGACATTTTGGGAATCTTTTCCCATGAAGCTGCAACCTTAATGCATTTTTTCTTTTACTTTTTCATTCCTTACAGATCCTCTACTAGACTATAGTGATCTCTAAATTGTTTACTTCAAATGCATGTTTTAAATTGCTAGGAATTACTCATAATTCCACAATATCCTTCTTTAAATGCTCTTTTAAGACAGAATGTGTTAGTGTGACATTTGTCCTGTATTTTTATGATGCATTAACTCGAGTTCTAAAAATAGATGCTGCCCATATGCACTGCTTAAAAGTCTTAAACATCTGCATGCTTTTAAATAAACCATTTCTTCCACATACATCGCATACATACATAATGCTTTGAATTCAACATCATGTACAGCCATGCATCCTGGGACAGTTTTTCAAGTGACAGCTACCAGCTGCATTGAGGTCATCACTTAAAGCCAGAGAGAGGATGGATGGAAAGGCCCAAAAGGAAGTATCAATAATTCAGAACACTGAAATGTGAAAAGTTACTGCCATGGTCAGAGAGAGACAGGAATTAGATTGAGCTTCAGGCAGTGCTGACCAACTTTTAAAAAAATGATCCATCAAATTCCACAGTTCAGCGAGTTCAAAAGTCATATGGGATTGCAATCTTCTCAGCTGAAACCTTCATATGATATTAAGATCCTTAAAATCATTAGTACTGATCCTGTTCAGAATCCCTGGTGATGGTGAGCTAATAAAGCAGGACTGAGAGGAGATTGGTATTCCATTCTCTTGGCACTTGGCCTGTGTTCTATCATTTCACAAGAGTGAATATGGAAAATACTGTTAAAGGCTGTGCTAAATGTGAAGATGCTTTAACACAAAGGATATCATGCTCTCACTAAAGCATGAACAGCATCTTTTTAAACCATTTGACTTGCTTTATTCAGCTGAATGACTGAATGAGCTGACATTGTCAGGTCTTCACCGTGCCATATTCCGATCCGTATTCAACCCCTCCTGGCTCTGTCGCTCTGTACCCTCTCCAAAGTTTGAACGCATTTTGAGAAACTTCAGAGGCATCAGCGATGACTTCAGCATTTTCCCCAGGCTGAGTTTTACTCAAAGAACCAACTGTAGACACAAAGATGGATGGCAGTGGCATAGTACTTTTCTAAAACTTGCCTATCTTGCACAACGGGGAAGAACTTTCGGGAACTCTGGAGAAATCTGATTTTATTTTGGATTAAAAAAAAAACTGCATTTTTAACATTTTTTAAATGCATAGTATGTCTCATCATATTCAACAACATATCAGCATTGTGCAAACATAACCGCTAATGCAAAATACATGTTACAGCACAAAAATATAAGTAATTTTTTTTCTACAAAGTTCCTCATCTTCTTAAATATTAATGCATCCTTTCTTAGCTTCCACTGTGTCAAAGATGATAAAAGTCAATAGTGGTTTCACAATATCGAACAATTCAGAAATCCAATAGAGAGAAGAGTACCACGGAATATTGATATAATCCAACTTTGTTACTATTCTAACTCAAAGTTCTTTATGGAAAATTCCCAAGTAGACAGTGCCTACAAAAAGAAAGCCCACAATTCACACTGGCATGGTTTTGTAAGCACAGGAGTGAAAGGAACTGAATAATACGAGTACTTACACAACCTAAATCTCACATGTCTGGAGACCACAACTTGCAAAGAAAATAAAAACATTCATCCTCCTCCACCTTTTTAAAACCTTAAATTATTTAGAGTTGTGCTCCTTTAAATCCTCTTTAAATTCTCTCTGACCACATAGAGGAAAATAAATTGTCAGTGAAATGTTGTTTTCCCTTAAGTGGTAGCATTATGAAAAGACTGCACTGACAGGGCATCAGACATTTTTCTGCAATACTTTTTTTGGAAAATATTTTCAGCTGGTACAAAATATGAAAGCAAAGAGAAAAGAAAAATATACATGCTGTGAGGCAACAGAGAGCTTTGGAGATTAAGATGAAAGTCTGCAAAGCTGATGTTACAGAGTGCATTGTGTAAAATTTGAACTAAAGTAACTTGGACTTAAGGATCATAATTAGACTTTTAGAATTAGCTGTTAAATATGGATGTTTTCACTGCATTAAATGTGGATTGCCTTGTATCAACACATCAACGTGTGCCCTTTAAATCCCAAAAGCCAGAAACTTTGCATGTGCATTACCGAAGTCTTATAATCTGATGTTTATCTTGTAATTAAATTGCTGTAAATAATTAAGATTTCCCTCAATGAAGTGGAACTTTGATAAATTAAATTTATAATTTTCTCACATACAGTGCAGTGCACTAAAATGATCCAAATGGGTTGTATGACTTGATTTCTAAATGTGTGACCTGGCACAAACAAAGAAAAGAGAATCTCAGAAAACTAGCTATTGATGTTTATCAGGCTGGAAAAAATGGTTTAGAGCAGTGTGGATGCCACTACAGTTGTATTCAAATGGAGGAGACTGAAAACCAGTGTTGCCCTCCCTGAGTTCCCCCAAAATTCTGATTTATACCAGTGAATTCTAAATGAAAATATCAGGACAAGAGTTTCAAGACAAAACTGTATCATCCAAATAATATGGCAAAATGTTGTCAACCTAAGCACATATCTAAGTCAATTTACCAAAAAATGTGTAATTATTTATTTAAATTATACCATATGTGGCATAACATCAATCAATCAATCATTCAATCAAAGCTTTATTAATATAGCACTTTTCAGACCAATTAAGTTGGCGTATAACATGCTTTACAAGTGATTTACATAGCAGTAAAATAAAGTCGAGAACAAGAAATTCTAACAAAAGAGACCCAGGTTGGTAAGATAAAAAAGAAAAAGATACAAACATTTAAAAAATACAATTAAATTATTATATAAAGTAAAAATGAAAAATATTACTGCTAAATGAAAATTATCCTTAATATGCAGTTGTGACAGCTTATGTGCATTCACTTTTCCAGAAGATTTTGTTTTTTAACAGCTAAATAAACATACAAATCTGGAGTCTGGGCAGAGTGGGTTGAGGAGAATTAAATGAATAAAACCATATTCCTTAATAAAAATACTTTCTGCGACACCTGTACCAGCACAACACATCACCACAATGTGTCTAATAGAGTAGATGATGAGTGGGTACAGCGTTTAAAATCCACAGTAGCAGTGCTGTGTCTGATACACTCAAACAGGCACAAACACACCTCCACCGCGTCAGTATCACTGCAGTGCTGAGAATGAGCCACCACACAAATAATGCCTGCTCTGTGGTGGTCCTGATTTTTTTTTTTTGCAAATTTTCTCCCTTTCCTAATGTGGTAGTCACCAATTAGCCGAACCCATTAGTGGCTCTCCCCATCAGTTTGCACTGTCCCTGACTCTAGGAGGTTGAAGACATGCACACGCCTCCTTCGTTACATGCGATATGGCCACCGCCTCTTTTCAAACTACTGCTTGATACACCATCCTTGGGGACGTTTGGGCGGCACGGTGGCTTAGTGGTTAGCACGTTCACCTCTCAGCGCTGAGGTCTTGGGTTTGAGTCCACATCTGAGCAGAATTTCCATGTTCTCCCCGGGCCTGCGTGGGTTTCCTCCGGGGACTCTGGTTTCCTCCCACAGTCCAAAAACATGGAGTTCAGGTGAATTGGCTACTCTAAAAAATTACCCTGGTGTGTGTGTGTATGAATGTGTATGTCTGTGTATGTATGTGTGTTTGCCCAGATATGGTTGGCACTCTGTCCTGGGTGATTCCCCTAGTGCTTGATGCAGTCCTCTAGGTGGACGGTCGCTTCTGGTTGAGAGTATGCTGTGCGCGATTGGCTGCCACTTCTCACAGGTGTGTGTGTGATTGAGTGTGTGTAAATGGAGTGTGTTGATTGTAAAACGTCCTTGGGTTTGAGAAAGGCGCTATATAAGTGTAACATTCATTCTTTC
>BRDA01032626.1:0-41021 GCA_036984385.1 Crenuchus spilurus | reverse complement strand
ATATCCACCTATCTAGTCAAGAGCAATCAATTCCAAGAATAAAACTAACATGTAAAGTTAAGTAACAGTAACAGTATTTACATTAAGCAACATTATAAATGGCACTAAGAGCTGTATTACACACTTGATGTTGAATATTGAACTATTGTTGTGTGCTGTAGTGGATGGATGTGAGGACAGTTTTGTCCATAGAGACTGTATCAGCTGCTGTCCACCTACCTGCACCTTTGAAAAAGAGTGTCTTGGCACCAACCTGCACTGTTTGGATGGCTGCTACTGCCCTGATGGTGAGCCTTTCCTTTAGCATTGCACATTCGCTATACAGCAAAAACAACTGAAATTGTCTTGATATTTGTCTTGACTGCATTCTTACTTTCCTCTTTTTTCTTTTTTATACCATCAGGATTGATTCTACAGAATGGCACATGTATAGCAGTGTCTCAGTGTCCGTGTGTGTATCATGGCACAGCTTATCCTTTGGGTCATGTTCTGGAGCAGGGCTGCACTGTCTGGTGAGGATGCTTTGAGATTTTAATTAATAGCTACATTAATAGCTCTATTCTGGAGGGTTAAATTCACTATGGCTTGAACCTTGAAGCACTCTAGACATAGTGCAATCACTGGAATTTTAGGGAAAGCACACACACACACATACTAGATGTCAGAGAGCACACACATAACTGTAGGAGTGGATGTCCATGTATAGCACCCAGGGAGCAGAAGAACCTTGCTTAAGGGCACTTCAGCTGTGGATTTTTCCTGCTGATTCAAGGGATCAAATCAGCTACCTTTCAAATCAGCTACCTTTGTTGCCTTTTTACTTCTTTTGGTGATGTTCATTTTGCTTTCAGCATCTGTATGGGAGGAGTATGGAACTGCACTGAAAACAACTGCACCGGTAAGATGTTGTATCCTTTTTATCTCATGGCATAATCCCCTTCATTTACTCATATGAATGTTCGTGCCCATTAATAGCAGAGCAGATTTTTTCTGCAGATGTTGGCATCATTTTTTAATCATTATAGTGACTTCATCTGTTAACTGAATGTGTGTTTACTCTTCAGCGGAGTGCACAGTTGTGGGTGACACACATGTGACTACATTTGATGGACGCACCTTCATGCACACAGGCACATGCCAGTATGTTCTAGTGAAGAGCCGTGGCAGCACTAAGTTCACTGTCACACTGCAGTATGCAGCCTGTGGGGAGGTAAGACATGTGTTTAATGTTTTTTTCCTTACAAATAATTGATAAAACAACATTTATTAAATACATTTATACCCCAGAGACAATAAATACTCTTTCCTGATTGGCTGGCTGTATAGTGGGACACCTGTGATGTAGATTTGGTAAAAAAAAAATCTAATCATATTCTACACAAATATATCAGAATATTATCACCATCTAATAGTGAAAATAGTGGCTGAGAGTGTTTTCTCAACAGTAATTTGTGTCACTTTATTTGTTGCTCCTGGTTCATTGTGGCACATTGATTGCTCTGTACTACTCACTAGAGTTGTCGTTCCCTTCTGGCATCAGTGGCTTATGGGTCACTCAATGTACTAGAAGTCCATTCTCAGTACACCTTCACTACAGCAGCTTTAGAACGTCACACATTTAGCATTTTCTGAGATGCTTCCACCCATCAGTCCAATCAAATCCTTCATCCATGATGATGGTTTTACACTCTGCTACAACTGACTGGTGTGCTCACTTATTATTACATGCAGCAAACCCAACCCTGTCATGTGGCTTCATCAGTCATCTGTCACTTTCCAGGCCGAGTTCATTCCAAACCAGGGGTGATCATAATATTCTGATACCATGTATATCAGTACTCTGGAAATGTTGAAATCTAATCATAACAACCATAGTAAATGTCCAGTGGTTGGCCCTGTGTTATTTTTGTCCATTACACAAGAAAGTTCTAGCCTACAACATTTTGGCTTATTTTAGATAATGTCTGCAACCAAGGTGTAAGTGTAATACTGACCATCAAGGTGTCCCACTATACAAAATGAATGCACTTGTTGGAGAAAGCAAAGTTCTTTTCCTCTGCTTGTGCATTCATTTCACATAACACAACTGTCACACTCCCGCCTCAGCCTCACCTCTAGTGCCGCTTCTGCCCTGTTTCTGTTATAAGTGCTCTGTTTTGGTTTGCGTTTGTTCATACCTGTCCACAATCTGTCTTGTCATGTGTCTCTATGCACCTGTCCCTTGTTATGTTCACAACTTCCCTCTCATTTGTTTGTAATTATGTTTAGTATAAAGCCTTCCTAGTGTTTATCTGTGTTGTTGGTCATTGTATGTGTTAGGGAATTAATGTGTGAATGTTTGGACGTCTCTGTCTGTCAATAAATCACTTCATTGGGATCCTACCTCTGCCTTCTTGTGCTTCAACCCCCACCCGGACCGTCACAACAACACATTGGTTGCTAATATTCTATATTTAATAAAGAAATATTAAAGTAAGTTGTAGTAGTAAAGTGCAGTACACTAGTCTATGCTGCCTGATTGCTCCATTAAAAAGGATGTTTTTTGTTATATGAAGCAGGTATAGCCTTTGAGTTCAGAAGGTGGCAGAGAATGATTTAATTACAGACTCCCACTACGCCTTTAACCCTGTTAATGGGATTAATACAAAGATATTATTATTCAAGAGTGGATCTCAATCCCAGTCACATTTTCCCATTATTCAGCTCATTAAGGACTCCATAATTATGTAATTAGGTTAAACAATGGCTTGAACAATTAGTGTTCCAAGAAACTCTGGCATGAACTAAGTGTAGAATTAAGACAAAGGGCGCGATATTTCATAATAAAATTGAATTACTGGTGCTGTGTAAAATGTCAGGTTAGTGGGTAAATATAGAAAACACAACCGTTAACCTCTTAAACTATTTAAATGAAGACTAAATCTACTCATGGTCTTACTAGACTAAATGTGCAAGATTTTCATGCCTTTTTCAGATATCTTATCATATTTTCAAGTTTAAGGCCCAGTTTGCTTTGATTTGTTGGTATCATTTTTTTTTCCTTTTTTTTTTTTTTTTTTACAAATCTAGTTATAAATGACACAGCTTGTTTTGGCTTAGATAAATAAATACTCAAACAGAACTTTATTAACCCCTCGGTTTTAAGGCTCAAAAATGACCCACCACAATGTATGTGTGAAACCTCCCACCACAGCCTAGTCCCTGTCTCAGTTTTGTGTCATTTTGTCATGTCTCTGCCCATGTCACTCTCTTGTCTTGTCTAGTGATACCACAGCCCTGTTCCCCAGTCCCTTTTCTTATTACATTTGGTTTAAAGGTTCCTTTGTATCTCTCAGTCCTGGTCTGTCATTCTTTTGTCTCCACATTGTTGTAATGTTTTCGTAATCATGTTTGTCATCCAAGTCAAGTTTGTTTCATAGTCTAGAGACAGTATGTCAGTAGAGAAAAACTCAAAACCTGACTTTTCAGAACTACTTAATATATGCAATAATAATAATAATAATAATAATAGTAACAATAATAATTTTAGTGAATAAAATAACGATGGCAGGTGTGTTATAATGAAAAGAGTGGTGTAGACTGATTAAATGCAATCTTTCTGCACTTTTAAACAAGAAAAATGCAGATATTCACAAAGTTTCTAATGAATGACACATTGTTTTTCATGCAAACTGGATTTGGAGTTTAAAATTCAATGAAGCGTCTTTATTTTAGTGGTTTAGTGAAGTGGTTTGACTCTTAGGACAAGGGGAATATAAAGAATATTAAGACTACATAATGATTAGTATCTGCTATGCTATAAAAATTGTATTGTATTACTTTTCTAATTTTATTAGCACAATACCACTGCATCACTGTCTCTGCATAAATGCATGTGAATGATTGTTGTATCTTTCTGTGTGTCTTGGTCAGTCTCAGGAGCATTCCTGTTGTCACTCAGTGACTCTGGTAGTGGATGAAGATGTCAGCAGGCAGGTCACTCTCACCAGAGAAGGGGAGGTCATCATTGGAGCCAACTTAGCTGTCAATTTACCGTATGCAGATGGTAAGATAAGAAGCTGCTGTAATTGTTAGGATAGAGGAGAAGCTGGAGTTGAATCTGCTTAATGAACTGCTGGCATGTAAAAATGCTACATTAGAAAAAAAGAGAATATGGTGAAAAATCTGATTGCCTTCATGCCACACTGCACTGATGCAGTAATTCATGGTAAAGAAGTAAAATTTACATATTGAGTGTATGAATAAACATACATACATAGATTTACATTTTTGTATTTCACATCTTTTTCTTTTTGGTCTGAATAATTATATGGTCTGAATGAATGAAGTTCTGATTTAACGAGCTATAAGCCATACTGATCAACATTAAAACAAAAAAAGGCATGGGCAATGGCTCAGTGGACTAAAGCACTGTCACTATTATCTGAAGATTGTGAGTTTGCCAGGGGCAGAGAGGTAAGATGGCACTCTCTCCCCAGCACTACTAAGTAATGTTGGCTGGCTCAGGTGATCCATCAAAACTAGGGATCCTGCACTTTCCTCCAAGCGCAATGGCTGCTTGGCAGCGGTGTATCGGCAGCAGTTGGAAAAGAAGTGGTGGCTTGACTTCATGTACATTGGAGGAGGCCTGTGTTAGTCTGCACCCTCCTAGAGTCATGGACATTACAAGTGATTGGAAGAGTCCCAGCAGATGGGTGGGTTGATTGGCTACTTAATACACTGGGGAGAAAATTGGGATTAAAACAAAAATGATGAGAAAAGATAAAATAATCTATTGTTCAAATGTGCTAAAATAAGCTGTGCTGATCTCCTACCTAAGGCTAAAAATACACATCTAAAATTTTTTGAATATGGTGAAAAAGTTCATTTGTGTTCATTATTTCATACAAAAAGATAAACTGCCATAAACTGTTATAATTATTACATGTAAACAGACATATATCAAGTCTTTTTTTATTTTAATGTTGATCAGTATGGCTTATAGCTCATAAAGATCAGAAATCCAGAATCTCAAATTTTTAGTAAATTTGAGTAAATTACTATTCAAACATTATCATCATTAAAACAAAAAAGACTTGAAATATGTTATGTTATTTAATATAACATATATGACAATTTAATTTAATTCTGAACACAAATTTACTTTTTCACAATATTTTTACACAATACACAAATTTTTTAGATACACTAGTATATGACGTTTGTTTAAACTTTTTAATGTTATATGTGTGTGTGTGTGTGTGTGTGTGTGTGTGTGTGTGTGTGTGTGTGTGTGTGTGTGTTTCAGATGTGGTGGATGTGCGTAGAGTGACATCGTTGTTTGTGGGCCTGCACTCTGCCTTTGGGCTGAAGATGCATTATGACTGGCAGGGTGGACGAATTTACCTGCAGCTAGACAGCACTTGGAGAGGCTCTACCCTTGGCCTCTGTGGAACTCTCAACGGCAACCTACGAGATGACTTCCTGTAAGTTTCACTTCACCTTGCACATGGGTGCCCAATCCTGCTCCTGGACATCTACCACCCAGGAGAGCTGAGAGCCAGCACACTTGACTCTGATACCCATATGACCCTGAAAGCCTTTGTTACTTGAATCAGGGGTGTTAGATTAAGGTTGGTGGTAGATCTTCATGACCGGAAGTGAACACCACTGTTGTAGTGTATTTTAAAAACAATGAAAAGGCAGAGAAGACAAATGCTGTAGAGTTATTAGCTGAAGCCTTGTACTTTGCTTAGTCTGTCTAGATGCCATTGCACAGTGTGTTGCCGTAAATGCAAGACTGTTAAGTATTGTGTGTGTCTGTGTGTGTGTGTGTGTTTGAATGTGCTACTGAGTTGTGTTCTCTTTAGCTCCCCAGCTGGTATGATAGAAGGGACACCACAGCTGCATACCAATGCATGGAAAGTGTCTACAGCATGCATCAGCCCTGTTAACATCCCCATCATTGACCCCTGTGAAATGAACCAGCAAAACAGTATGCACATTAAATCATATTTCAGGCTTATCTTATACTAACTACAGTGGTAAAACCTACTTTACACTTTAACTCACTTTATTAAACTCACAAACCATGTATCTACACTTATTGTCCATTTTATCAGCTCCACTGACCATATAGGTGGACTTTATAGTTCTACAATTACAGACTGTAGTCCATCTGTTTCTCTGTATACTTTATTAGCCTGCTTTCACCTTGTTCACAAACTGTTGTTCTCTGACTTTACAACGACAATGAGGATCAACAATGTTGGAATATCAAATAGAGTGGAGAGTGAGCTAACATAGTGTTTAAAATGTCCAGTAACAGTTTTGTGTCTGTACCAGCACAACACACACTAATGCACCACCACCACATCAGTGTCCACCACACAAATAATACCTGCTCTGTGGTGGTCCTATAGGAGCCCTGACTCTTGAAGAACAGGAGTATACAAAGAAACTGATGGACTACAGTCTGTAATTGTAGACCTACAAAGTGCACTTATATGGTCAGTGGAGCTGATATAAGGGACAGTCAGTGGCCAGTGAGTATATATCAGTAGTACAACATGACATGTCACATTTATCAGCATCATTAATGTGAAATGTATAGGTGGTAGTTCTATTGTAGACGTTGTCATTTTTGAAGTTGTGGTACAGTAATGGGTTGTTGTGTTGCAGTGTACTACGCCTCAGTGTGTGATGTTCTGACTAGAGAAGTGTTTGCTCAGTGCCACGCATATGTGAGTCCCAGCATGTACCACCAGCAGTGCCGCTTTCAGGCATGCCGCTGTGGCAGTGGCTGCCTGTGCACTGTCCTAGCCCACTATGCATACATCTGCTCCAAACACCATGTCACCATCAACTTCAGAGCTCATGTCTCTGAATGCGGTTTGTTCACATCTTCACCTGTCCAGCCATTTCACTATATAAGTCATGTTAAGTTGGCAAAGCTTCACTATCTCTGACAGTACCTTTGTGTGGTTGTAGGTATGGTGTGTTTGGGAGGAATGATGTACCATTCTTGCACATCATCATGTGGGAGAACATGCCATTCAGTGAGCACTGGGGAGGTGTGTGATGGGGACTGTGCAGAAGGATGCAGCTGCATAGATGGGATGTTCTATGATCATGCCCGACAGCGCTGTGTACCACCGTAAGCCCTGACATATGCATTCAAATGACCAGTAGGATGCTTTCATAGTTCCCTGGATTTTATTGTGTACTTGTTTTAAATATGAATGAATCTATAGAAGTATATACAGTACATTTTTAGGTTTGAAACACTGGTGTAAATATAAGAACTGGGTTTTCATATGGTGCTGATATGGCAAGCACATTTCTGAGATTTGACCAATTAAAACAGACCAAAGTTCACTCTAAGACAAGTCATTTTATAAAACTCATAAATATAAAGCCTTTTATTCAGTATTACACATACTGTTAAACAGGGCTAATTTTATTTCTTTAATGAAACATGCTATTGGTGAATATTCTTAAAAAGTTGCTCATAAAAATCATATTAATTTCTAAAAAATAAAATGTCATATTGCCCACTACAACTTCAAAGACACCTCAGTGTTAAAGAGCACATTTACCTTTAAATGAAGCATTATTAAAATGCATTTCAGAAAATAGAAAGTCACATGTCATTTTCTTTCCCTAGTTCTCAATGCCATTGTTACTTCATGGGTTCAGTGTTCCAGCCAGGAGAAGTCTCCTTTAGCTCCTCAGGCCCTTGGTGAGTTTACAAATATTTTGCCGCTTTCTAAAGAGAAACAACTATTTCCAATTTTGGGGGCATTTTTATTTTTCTGCATAATGTGAGCTCAGCAGATGTCCTATGCATTGAGTTAAAATTTGTGATGATTTGGCCAACAAAAAGACTGAAATATTTGAATAAGATCTCTTTATATTAACTTTTAAAGTTTGGCCTCTCCTGTAAAGGTAACATTTTGGAGATACTTGTTTTTCTTTGTACGCTGATGATTTAAATGGTTTCCACATATTTTCAAGTTATTGATGTCTTGACTTTTTGTAAAAAAAATTCAAGCACTGTATGTTCATGTTGTATATACATGATATTATTATTAGTGATAGTAATTTTAATAGTAATGTTAGTAGTAGATAGTAATGTAAGGAATAGTTGAATAGCAATGTTAGTAATGTTAACAATAGTTCGATAGTAATGTTAGTACTAATGTTAGTAATAGTTGGATAGTAATGTAAGTAATGTTAGTAATAGTTGAATAGCAATGTTAGTAATGTTAGTACTACTGTTAGTAATAGTTGGATAGTAATGTTAGTAGAAATGTTAGTAATAGTTGGATAGTAATGTTAGTAATAGTTGGATAGTAATGTTAGTAATGTTAGTAATAATCGGATAGTAATGTTAGTAATGTTAGTAGTAATGTTAGCAATAGTTGGATAATAATGTTAGTAGTACTGTTAGTAATAGTTGGATAGTAATGTTAGTAGTACTGTTAGTAATAGTTAGCAATGTTAGTAGTAATGTTACAAATAGATAGTAATGTTAATATTAGTTGTAATGTTAGTAATAGAGGGACAAAAATGCTAATAATTGTTTGAAAGTAATGTTAATAGTTGGAGAGTAATGTTAGTAGTAATGTTAGTAATAGTTGGATAGAAATGTAAATAACAGTTGGATATTAATGTTAGCAATTTTAGTAGTAATGTTAGTAATAGCAGGGGAGAAATGTTAATAGTTGTCGGAAAGTAATGTTAATAATAATGTTAATAATGTTCGTAATGTTAGTAATAATAATAGTTGAATAGTAATGTTAGTAGTAATGTTAGTAATAGTTGGATAGTAATGTTAGGAATGTTAGTAATAGTTGGATAGTAATGTTAGTAATGTTAGTAATGTTAATAGTTGAATAGTAATGTTAGTAGTATTGTTAGTAATAGTTGGAAAGTTATGTTATAACGTTAGTAATAGATGGATAGTTATGTTAGTAATAGTTGAATATAAATGTTAGTAATTTTAGTAGTAATGTTAGGAATAGTTGGATAATAATATTAGTAACAGTAATGTTTCATGTGATCTGTTCATAGCCTGTGCAGAAATGCCCGTATGGAGTGTGTGCCAGAAGAAAGAGGTAATAATTAAACCTTCATCTTTTCAAACTTCCTTCTGAAATCCTTATGAATTAATTTTCTTCCTTTAACATTTTTTTCTCCATGGTTGTCTGAACTTTCTGCTTAAATAGTAGCTCAGTATGAAGTATTCAATTTCCATTCAGCTAATTTACTGAAATCACTTGGGAGAAGAGCTCATGCAGATGGTCATTATGGCTGCCATAGGTTTATTTCACCTTTAATAAATACTGTGTCCTACACTGTTATTGCCTTCTGTTATGGTATTATTATATTATTTCCCATATTTTTTTCACATTCCGCCTTTTTTATTGTGAAGTATATGCAGATTGAAGTACTGCTTTTAAATTCTTTCATTAATTCCTCTGGGCGTATTGCCCAAGCAACTATAATATTGAAGCTCACATTTTCACAACATAAGAAACCATCACACGCGTCTTGCAATAATGTGCTAGTACAGCCAAGTCACATAGGCTTCATATCTTCAGTGTTAATTAATTATTTTCTGTGTTTTCCCAGGGAAGCTTTTTCACTCTCTTACTGCCTTTGTTCTGTTCCCTTTAGAGCCTGAAAGAGGTGACTGCCCAAATGGGAAAGTTTACTACAACTGCAGGGGCCAGCTTGGGGCAGGGCCATCTGGTGTGGGTGTGGCCTGTGAGTTGACCTGTAGGAATCTGATGTTGAATCTGACCTGTCCTCCCATGACCCCCTGTGTACCTGGGTGTGGATGTCCTGCAGGGTATGCTCTGTCTCTCTGGCCCTTAACACACATTTGGATATCACATTGCAGATACCGAAAGGATAAATACATTGTATGTGGTTTATTTGGGCAGGTTGGTTGGTCATAATGGAGACTGCTACTATCCAGAAAACTGCCCGTGTGCCTGGCTAGGTTTGGAGTATCTTCCTGGAGAGACAGTGGACACTCCTTGCTATCGTTGGTCAGTATTTGTTTGTTTTTTGTAATGACTGAGGTCTTAATATTACTTTTTTATATTGCTTTTCTAGACACTCATATCTGTTTGACATTCGATACGGACATCAGAGAATCACCTCACCCACCACCAGCATCCACCTGGATGATGTAAAAGCAGCTGGTCCTCACCAGAAATCTCACCACACATTAACTATTAGACAGAGGTTGGGGAGAGACTAACCCAGGTTATGAAGACGGAGATGATTAGGAGGGAAATTTAGCCATTACATCAGGGTAACACCTCTACTCTTTTAGAAAAAATGACCCAGGATGTTTTTCTGACCTCAGGAAAGCTGAACCTCATATGAAAGATGACACCATTTGTACAGCACAGTGTCTCCATCACTTCATTGGGATCCACATAGAACACAGGAATAGCACCTCCAGCACACATAAGCTTTCCTTGAAGCTCTCCCATTCAAGTACTAATCAGACCCAGGCCTGCATAGCTTCAGTGTATTTGCATGTTGTGTTGTGCAGGTGCTATTGCTGCAGGATGGTTTGTTTATTCTTTTGTGTGTATTTCTACCCACAGTGTGTGCCATCGCGGGTTCTTTAACTGCACATACTTTCCCTGTCCAGCCGTCTGCACCATCTACAGTGATCGTCATTACCACACGTTTGATGGACTGGAATATGACTATGTCAGTGACTGCCAGGTCTACCTTGTAAAGGTACTGCTAAGTGGGTGTATGTGGGTGTGTCTTAGTAAGTGATAATAATAGTCGTTAGTGAGTGTCACCCATTGTTGGCCATGTGAGAGTGAATCAGATGTATTACAAACGTTGTGGAAAGGAGCTTAGCAGCTTCGACAAATGGAATGTTTTATCACATCCACAGTGACACACCTTTAAACTTGCCAAATCGTTTCCAAAACAACAAAGAGGCAAGAAGTTGTGTGTGTGTGTGTGTGTGTAGGTGTGTATGTGTGTGTGTGTTTGTGTGAGCGAGTTCGCTGGGCGGCTCTCTGTCAGGGTGGATAGAGTAGCAGGAAAGGACTGGCTCCCACTGCTCCTAATCTTGGGAAAATCAGAGAGGATTTTTAATTAGAACAGGATTGCTGTAACAGAGCCGCGGTGAATGTCAAACTCTGCACACTAACACAGCGTACAGACTCAGCAAAGGCCCTCAGCTAACAAAGAGCAATCTGTTCCCAATCAGCCTACGCATTGCAACCTGCTACTGCCTTGAGTGTGTGTCTGTATGTGTGTCTGTGTGTCTGTGTGTCTGTCTGTCTGTGTGTGTTAGGGGAGTGTTGGTGAATGGACTTTGGTGTCTGTTAAAGGGCAGTAAGTCTCTGAGGAGTCCACTGATCTACTCGGGGGACACAGCCCTCAACTGTTACAAAAAGACCATGTACACTCATACTTTGAGATTGCTTGTACCATCTTCAAGGTACGAACTTGTGCATTCATTATGAATGTTCAAAAGGTGTGTAATGCTTTCTGTTTTTCTACGTCAAGAGTGTTGGCGACACAGAGATTTCCATTACAGCTCAGAATAAAGACTGCTATGAGAGCGGAATAGTCTGCATGAAGAATCTGCTGATCTATGTGGGCCTCACGAAACTCTATTTCAATGACAACTCAGGCAAACCCGTGAGTTCTGTTTTCATCATCTGCAAATGACATACAGTCGCACATTAAAAATGTGAATGTTAAGAGAGCTCATTTTTGTTAATATTTTAATTCAGAAAGGTAAACTCATATTTTTTGTATTCATTACACGTAAAGTGACATATTTCATGCCTTTTTTGTTTTACTGTTGGCTTATAACTCATGAAAATCAGAAATCCATAATCTCAAATTATTAGAATATTTAATTTCAGGTTTGAGTAAATGATTATTCAAGCAGTATAAATACTGTGGATCTCTCAGAGCTACAACTGCCACATTCCTAATATAAACACTCCTGAACCAGAGACAATGTCAGAGGTGTCTTACCTGGACTAAGAACAACAAGAACTGGACGGTTGCTTAGTGGTCCAAAGTCCTCTTTTCAGATAAAAAGTCAATTTTGCATTTCATTTGTAAATGATCTCCTAGAGTCTTGATTTACACAAAGTCCAGTGTGATGTTTCTGTGATGCTTTGAGGTGTCATGTCATCTGCTTGTGTTGTTCCACTGTGCTTTATCAAGTCCAATGTCAACACAACTGTCTACCAGGAGATTTTAGAGCACTTCATGCTTCCATCTGCTGACAAACTTTATAGGCATGCCTGTTTAATTTTCCAACAGGACTTAACACCTGCCCACAGTGCTAAAATGACTACCATATGGTTTCCTGAATGATACACCATACTGATCAACAGTAAAACAGCCGTTTGCTTATTTTGATTACTTGTCAGATGAATTAGACTTGTAGTTCCAATGCAACACTAAAAAATTAAATTTTGAACACCAAACATGTCTTTGCTGTCTTTGGGTTCAGAGAAAACTGAGTACATTTGATTTTGGTTGGCATCCTCTGGTGAGTCCTGCTGGTGGTTTGTTTTTAGGTGGGTTGTATGGTATACTGTGAGTGGAAGTGATGTAAAGTCAACATGTTCCCTGATTGCTGATTTGTTTCAGAGTTCCTCCACTGTGGTTGGAAGAGGTTATGAGTTTGAGCTGTGGGGTGCAGGATACTACACGGTGGTCCATTTTCCCAACCAGGACTTGACTGTGCTGTGGGACCGTAAAACAACTATTCATATTCGCGCTGGACCACGATGGAAGGTAATATGTCACGTTTTAACATACACACAAATATTGTAGCAGTACCTTTATCTGTGGTGTATGTGTTTGCCTTCAGGGTCTCTTCAGCGGCATGTGTGGAAATTTTGATATGGTGACAGTGAATGACATGACCACAGCGGGGCACATGGAGGTCAGCAATGCCCAGGCTTTTGGAGACAGCTGGGCACTGGGCCAGGTACATGAATCCCTAGGGTGTGTTATTCATGGACTCTAAGGGGTAAGAAGAGATGTTATGTTGTGCTGTAAAATTGTCAGTACATGATAATCAGAGGAAAGCAGAAGCAATATAAGAGTTCAACTCACAGACTTTTAATGGACTGTCTGGGCCAAAAATAAAACTGTTAGCTATGAAAGGCCATCTCTTACAAAAAATATACCACAGTAATATGGTCATCATTTCTTGGAAGCTACTGTGATGGCAATATCATGGTAGTACAATAGTAATAATACAGTAATGCAACTAGTTTTACCAAAGTAATACTACTAATAATATTTACTATGGCAAAAGTAGTTAAACTGCTGTAATGTTACCATTGTAGTACCATGGTACTACCATCGTGATAGTGTTGAAAACAACATGATGGTTTATCCTTGGTACTGCCATCATACAACCATGGCATTACCACAGTCTGTTTTTGTAAAAGGATGTTTATAAGTACCAGTTTACTTCCAGTAGACCAGTGATTAGGGTTGTGAAGTGTAGTCAGATGTGAATGGCGATAAATAGCAATATGATAAAATACATAAGATCACATAAGCATGGTAATTACTTACTCATTTATTTACTTAATTAACTAATTAATTAATTATTGATTGATTGATTATTATTATTCCATGAAAAACAAACTGACATTTTAATAATTTTATACAGAATTCGGCTGTGAAGTTAGAGACAGAATGAGGACAGTAGCTCAGGTCCTAAGCTCACATTATAAACTTTTTTTCAGCTGTAAATAAACAGTCTTGTTTATGTGTTTGTTTGTATGTGTTGTCTGTAGTGTGAGAGTGATTTTGTGGTGCACAGGCCCTGTGAAGGGGACTTGAGCAGGCAGCCTTATGCTAAGCGAGAATGTGGACTTCTCTACAGTGACGTTTTTGCTCCGTGCCACAATGTGGTGAGTGCCTCCCTCAGGAGTTAAGTGCTGCATTCTGTACACTAAAGAAAAGGGCACCGCTTACCCACAGCCACACACACTGTTTGCACCACACACACACTGTTACACCCACGTCTGTTGGTGATGCACCAGTTGATAGCAGTGAAACTAAGGGTAAGATTCCTCTGTAATGAGAGCATGCCTGGCAGCACTCTATGGTGAAGCCAGCAGGGGGTGTGGTTGCACAAGAAAAACCCAATGAAGGCATCCATAATATCCTGATACCAGTACTTTTAAAATGTTTTTTTTTTGTTGATATTTTTATAGCAAGAACCATAACATTATGTAGACATCAGTGTTTCAAAAATGTCTGAAATGCAGTATATTTAACAAAGTGTTTGCTCATCTATAATATGTGTCTGAGACATCACTGGTGGAATTGGAGAAGACGTTGAGCAGCTGCATTCCAGACCTATGAATGATGTTATCATCATTCATACATTGTGGGGACATCTAACAGAACATTTCCCAGACATTTTAGAGACATATTTATTCTATTAGAGGATGGATTTAAGATGTTCAGACCTTTCCCAGACATCTTGGAGACATATGTGCTATTAGAGGATGTATTTAAGATGTTAATATCTATCCCAGACATCCTAAAGACATTATCATGTTATCAGGGGATGGATTTAAGATGTTTATACCTTTCCCAGACATCTTAGAGACATATGTATACTATCAAGTGGATTTAAAATGTAGAGACATGTATGTGCTAACAGGGAAAGTATGATGACTGTTGTTTAGATGTAAAAATGTAAAAATCATGCATAAATAAATATAGACATAAATGTGTAGTAATTATTTCTTTCAAATCAAAAGTTGATTTTACTATAAAACTAAATTGAAATGAAAGTTGTTGTGGTTGCTTTTTAGTTTTGAAGATTTAGAGGGTTAAAAATTATTTCAGTAATTTAAAAATGTTATTTAGAAATATTGATATTTCAGTATCGATCCACACGTCCCTAGTTTCCATGCTAGTTTCACTACTGTCTGTGAGTGTAAGTGAAGCTTAGTGGCTGTATTGTCCTGTGGTCACTCATGTGGATAATCTCCTCTGGACCCCCAGGTGGATGTTACTTGGTTCTATAAAAACTGCCTGACAGACACCTGTAACTGCAACCGTGGAGGGGACTGTGAGTGCTTGTGCACCAGCATTGCTGCGTACGCACATAAGTGCTGCCAACACGGTGTCACGGTACAATGGCGATCTCCTACTGTCTGCCGTAAGTGTACACACAAGCTGTGCTGACCGAGCACAGACAATGGCATGTTAATCTGGTTGACCTGTTGACCTCCTCTCACTGTCCATTATAGCCAGTTCCAGTTATCACTTACCACTACCACAAAAACATCCACAAGCATAACACAGATACATATTTTTATATGTTTGTTTCTTTTACAGCATATGACTGTGAATACTATAACCAAGGTATGTGGTACCCTGTTTCTGCTGAATGTGGATATTATTTCCCATCCTTCATGTCTACAGAACATTACATTTTGTATGTGTTTGTGGTGTTTGTGTGTGTGTGTATGTGTGTGTGCATGTGTGTGTTTGTGGTGTGTGTGTGTGTGTGTGTGTGTGTGTGTATTTAGAGCTGGGTGATGGTCCATTCACTCTCTCTACTACTGAGCTGAATGACTCAGTGTGTGTCTTTGGTGCAAACATCAGTAGTGGAGAGGTTTTCCCTCTGCTGAGGACCAGTGCCCGTCCCACAGCTATCTTCAACTTCATGATCACCAGCGGACTCTACAAGGACAGAGCTTCACGTGAGAACACACATACATGTATTGCTGCTCAAAAGTTTGAAATCAGATAATGTAAAGCAAGTCTGATTTCACAAACTGTTTTCAAAAATTCATATACTGCTTGTTATGGATAATTTGACATTTGGCAAGATAAAAAATAGATGTGTCCAGAGCAATGTATCAACAAAAGTGTTGGGACACTTGCATATACTGTATGATATATTTTTTCTCCTGAAATCCAGAGAATTTGTCTAGGGAAGGTTCTACTAGGTATTGGAGCAATGTTGTGAGGTTTGATTTCAGAGACCAGAATGTTAGTGAGGTCAGGATGCTGGATGATCATCACCCCACCTCATCCCCAACTCATCCCACAAAGACTGGAGCGTCACTCCAGGGAACACATTTCAATGCTGGGGGGATTTGTGCCACTCTAGCCCATGCCGGGCATTAGATATGGTGCCATAGGTTCATGTTTATCAGCTTATTTTATTGGCAGTACTTCTCTGCAGGTACTAGGCAAGCTGTGTGCATACATTTGTACATCTGTACAATCGGTAAACTTAAAGTAGCTGAATGCATTCATTAGAAGGGGTGTCCACAAACATCATGAATTATGTTATGCATTGAAGCTGTGATTAAACCAGAGAAATTATAATGTGTTGAAACAGTGAAAACAGTGAATTATAATGTGTTGTTTATCTTTTAAAACATCTTGTTTTCAAAGTACTTGAAATATCTTAAATGTCATAGTTTATAATATTCAAATCTACTAGTGTATCTCCAAAAATTAGAATATTGTGAAAGTTCATTTGTGTTTATAATGTAATTCAAAACAGTAAACTTTCAGATTTTATATTCATTACAAGTGACACTTCAAGTCTTTTTTGTTTTAATGTTGATACTGTTTGAATAATCATTTATTAATTTATTATTAATTAAATATTTTAATTATTTGAGATTATGTATTTCTGATTTTCATGAGCTATAAGCCAAACTAATCAACAGTAAAACAAAAAAAGGCTTTAAATGTTACTTTATGTGTAATGAATATAAAAAAATGATGGTTTATATTTTTGAACTGAATTATGGACACATGAACCTTTTCATGATATTCAGATTTTTGAGATGCTCTAGTATATTCTGTATGCTTTTATTGTAATAAATTAATTGAAATCATGAATGTGAAGCTGCTAAACCATTTTTTCTTCAATGTTATGACAGAGCAGCAGCATTACAAACCTTGTGCTAAGCCCACTATTGTGTTTTCAGGACTCCCCACCGTCTCACTGGAGTCAGCCGAACGGCCAAACTACTTCCTGTGTGTTACAGCGAATCGCGTGGTGCGCCTGGTTCGCTGGAGACCTGGAGAGGATTTTCGTCGCCAGGCAACCTTCATTCATCACCAGGGCTTGTGGTTACCAGGACGTTCCTCCTTTGAACTGCACAGTCAGAAGGGCGTCTTTCTTACGCTCACATACATGCATGCACGTGCACAGAGCTATGACAACTCACACTCTTTCAAGGCCAGCAGCAGTTTTATTATAGAAGGTAACAAAGTTTCCTCATAGTCCCACATCCCATACACAGGCTGTCAAATTTTGGGAACACCTTTTTGAATTTTCATTGTTATTTACCATATTTATTATAATTCAGAAAGGTAAATGCTCATATATTTTATATTCATAACACACGCTGAGGTAATGCACGAGGAAAAGGAGGCAGAGGTGGGGTCCTTAACATACCCGTCTTAATTCACAAGAAATAAAGACTAAATAAAACAAATGAGGCTAGGGAAACAAAGCAAGTTAGTCAATAATGGCACTAGAGGCACATTAATATCACATCCAACAAACATTGCATGATTGACAAGGGGCTCAGAAAAATAAGGGAGCTATATTTCAAACACTGATTAACACATGATAAAGAGACAGGGCTGTGAGCAGACAAAACACATGTGCTAAAAATGAGACACAACATGATATGTCTGGGGGTGGAGACAAGACATGTGGAAAACATAAACACAAGCACATGGCACAGGTACACATGGACAATGATGATGCCATAGATGAAACAGAGGCAGGAGGCGTGACACAAAGTGAGATCACATGGTTGCATGTTGATATTTTTTTAATTATGGAAATTAGTACCAAATTGAAAAGTAATCACTACAGTGTAAAATTGTGAAATGCAATGCACATGTTGTATTGCTTTTCACTAGAAGTATGCAAAATTCATGTCAAAATGAAAAGCAAAACCACTATTACATTACTTACACATCTCTTGATCTATTTACTGAAAAACAGTACACAAGGATTTGCATTTTGAAAATGAAATGCTGATTTACTCTAACAGTGAACTACAATACACCTCAAAAGAGGCACAACTGTATTGTTTCCACTTGTTGTACTTAAAAAGAAATATGATCATTTGAGATTCAGTAAAACAGAAAATGTAAAATTATAAATTATTATAAATATTATTATATTGAATACTAAGAAATCATTACATAAATATTATGTACATGTAATTAATATAACATATATGACATTTTACCTTTTTGAAATAATGAACAAAACAGAACTATTTTATAATGTTCTATATTTTTGACATTGAACTGAACCTGCAGTAGTTTTTGTTACTTATTTATTAATGCTTTTAATTTTTAAAAATTAATATTTTTACCTATAATGTCTAACTTTTTGTTCATCAAAGTGTCATACACACCAAAGTGGTATGAAGAAGTTTTGCCTAAATAATGATTTGACAGTTTTCCAAACTGTTAACAAAAGTTTATTTTGAAAATCATTTGTCTCACATAACTGAAATGTGGATGATGCTGCCATCACAAGAATAGAACTTCCTTAAGTAGCTTTACAAGCTTGAGTATAAGATGTTTGCTGTATTACTGCCCACATTCTGTGTTCTGCAGTTCTGTTGATGTAATATTTTGTTTGTATTTGTTTGGTTCACTGTGTACATTTTGCTTATGTTTTAGAAAGCACTTTTGTGATCCCATACCGTTTGATGTGTGAGTGGAAGTACCACACATGTGCCAGTCCATGTGTGAAAACATGCGGTGACCCCACAGCCACACGCTGCCAGTTTCTGCCTCCGTAAGATTCTGTATTTAACAGTTTGCAGCTACAAAACCTTCATTCCTGCACATTGTAAAACAGCTTTGCTTTATGTGCAGTGTGGAGGGCTGTTTTCCCCGCTGTCCTAAAAGCATGGTGCTAGATGAGGTCACCAGGAGGTGTGTCTACAGGGAAGACTGTAAGTGTCTTCATCCTCACATACTCTTCTTTTGGTCTCTTTTTCATCTTCAGCAGCAGCATCATTACTCTCACAGCTGGAAATGTTTAAATTGGTTTGTTTTTACAATGTACATTAACCAATACATTCACTGGCTACTTCATTAAGTGCACATACCTTGTATCTACACTGATTGTCTATGTTATCAGCTCCACTGACTGTAGTCCATCTGTTTCTCTGTATACATTGTTAGCCTCCGTTGACCCTGTTTTTCAATGATCAGCTCCATCACAGAGCAGCTATTATTTGGGTGGTGGATCATTCTCAGCACTGCAGTGACATTGACATGGTGGTGGTGTGTTAGAGTGTGTTGTGCTGGTATAAGTGGATTAGATACAGCAGAGTAGCATCCTATGTCTACCAATGCACTTGAGGATAACCAAAACAAACAGTTGAGCTACTGTCTCTGATTTTACATCTACAAGGTGGACCAGCATGATAGATGTGTCTAATAGAGTGAACAGTGATGGTAACACAGTGTTTCCAGCAGCTCTGCTGTGTCTGATCCACTCATACCAGTACAATACACATTAACTCAACACCACCATATCAGTGTCACTGCAGTGCTGAGAATGATCCACTACCCAAATAATACCTGCTCTGTGGGGTCCTGACCATTGAAGAATAGGGTAAAAGGAGGCTAAGAACATATACAGAGAAACAGATGGACTACAGTCTGTAATTAGAACTACAAAGTACACCTATATGGTCATTGGAGCTGAAACTGACAATAAGTGCAGATACAAGGTATGTTTACCTAATGAACTGTCCATTTAGTGTATATTAATTACAGTGATCCTGAAATTGAGTAAAATAATCATGTGAGGCATATACTTCTTTGTTTTATCCTTTAACTATGTGAAGGTTTATATATTGTTTTTCTCTGTAGGTGTAACACTTCTACCAACTCCCACTCCATACATGTTTGTGACGCGTTCCAACAGAACCACAACAAGTCCCACCACAACACTTCCCACAACTACAACCACTACTACAACCACCACTACTACCACTATCACTACCACTACTACTCCCAGAACAACCACTACTGCTCCTACTACACCTACTACTACTCCAAGCACCACTAGCACAACATTAGTAACAGAAGCTATAGCTCCTAGTACACCACCTACAGAGCCCATTACATCACCCAGCACAACTCCTACACCCTTCTTCACTACATCCTCTGCAACTTCCTCTTCACCAACCACAGAGACTACTCTGGTCACCACGGCCGCTCCAACGACCACGGCCACCACCACCCCAGAGCCTACCACACTCCCTACCACAACCACTCTATTCACAACTACAGAGATGCTGACAACACCTGAGGAAACAACTACCTCAGCCACCACTATGATGACCACTCCTTCTACCACTCCCCTTGTTACTTCAACAACACCTTTCCCAACCACCATCACCACAGAGACAACGTCCCTCTCCACAGTCACTGAGGAGTACTTCATTCCTGTAACGACAACAGAAATCCTGCCAGAGACGTCAGAGCTCACGTCCACCTCTCCATCACCCTCTCCCACTCTGGAGACAGCCGGCATTACAACCGTGCTCCCTCCATTCTTACTGCCCACTGGACCCTGCACAGTAAGATTACGGATCACTACATTACATTGATCAGTCGTAATATTAAAATGACCTCCTTGTATGTACACTCACTGTCTATTTTAGCTCCATTGACCATACAGGTGCACTTTGTAGTTCTACAATTACAGAGAGATTCTCTGTTTATTTTATTAGACTCCCTTTTCCATGTTCTTCAATGATCAAGAACCCCCCAGGACCACCACAGGGCAGGCATTATTTAGGTGGTGGATCATTCTCAGAACTGCACTGGCACTAATGTGGTGGTGGTGTGTTAGTGCATGTTGCCATTGGAGTGGATCATAAAACTGCAGAGCTGATAGAGATATTAAAAACCATGTTAGCTCACTGTCCACTCTAATAAACACACCTACCTTGTTGACCCACCTTGTGGATATAAAGTCCGAGATAGTAGCTCATCTGTTCTGCACAGTTTGTGTTGGCTCTCTTGTCCATCATTAGTCACTGGATGCTGCCCACATGACACTTTTTGGTTGGTGGAGTATTCTCAATTCAACAGTGACACTGAGATGTTTATATACATCAGCAGCTCTCCTGTGTCTGATCCACTCATATCAGCACTACACACTCTTTTTTTTTCAATTCCCAATGTGGTAGTCGGCAATTAACCCAACCCATTAGTGACTCTCCCTATCACTTTGCACTGTCACTGACTCTAGGAGGGTGAAGACATGCACACACCTCCTCAGTTGCGTGTGATGTGGCCACCACCTCTTTTCGAACTACCGCTGATACACCGTCCCTGGGGAACCAACGCGCTCGGAGGAAAGTGCAGGGTCTCTAGTTTCGAATGGATCAATCAGTAGACGCCTGAGCCAGTGGACATTGCAATGTGAGAGTGATAGGGAGAGTGAGAGCGCCATCTACCTGCCCAGAGAGAGCACTGCCAATTTTGTTCTCTGTTGATGGCAAACAGCATGACTGGGATTCAAACTCACGATCCTCTGGTTATAGTGTCAGAGCCTTAGCCCGCTGAGAGCACTAAAAACTCTTAACAGACCACCACCTCAATGTCACTGCAGTGCTGAGAATGATCCACCATCCAAATAATACCTGCTCTGAGGTGCTCATGTACACTAAAGAACAGGGTGAAAGGAGGCTAACAATGTATACAGTAAAACAGATGGACTACAGTCTGTAATAGTAGAACTACAAAGTGCACCTATAGTATATGGTCAGTGAAGCTGATTAATTGGACAATGAATGATAAACAATGAGTTGGTTTTAATGTTATGGCTGATATGTCTGTATGCAATTATACCCCTCTGGCCAGTGTTTGACCTTTGGGCACTGTGTTTGTGTAGAGATTATATAAACTGTGTCGGCACAAATGAAGTTTCAGCAAATGGCACACACACTAATTAGAATGTGTGTGGAAGTGTAATGTGTGTACACTGAATCAGTGAAAGGACATAAGTGATTGGATGTATGTTTTTCATAACCTTTAAGATATTTTTATATTACAACCTAAGCATATGCTTGAATACAGATAGAAGATTTTGTACAGTTGGTTTAACACACTTCTCAATGCATATTTCCTTAAGCTTTGTCTTTATTTTTATTCTAAAAAAATTAAAAAGTAAAAATAAGGGAAATCCATATATGATTAGGTGTGTCCAAAACAGAAGTGTAAATCAAACATAAGTGTCTCTCACACACACTCTTTTACTTCCAGGTTGTTTACCAGATTTCTCTCATATTAACACACAAGCTCACTCTTAACTGTAAATCCTTAAACCAGGCAGGTGCTGAAAGCTCATTTCTTCGACCAATAACTCCCTGTAGTTTGAGGCATTCTTGCCCTGCTGCCAGCGCAGCCACGTCAGTAATGAGGTGTTATGGCTGCAGGGCAGGTTTAGAGAGGCGTGGTGCAGTTCAGAATGAGCTCTGTTGTAAATTTATAGGCAAACAGCCTGTCACTGAGCACATTATATGTTCATCTGTAATGTTTCTATGATTACCATATAATGTATTATGTATAATATACAGTACTATGAAAAGGCACCTAAGCACATTATTTAAAACCATTTATCTCCACAATGTGTGACTGTGCTTGAATAAATTCAAATCAGCTTAATTAGTAAAAGTATAAAAAATGTTTTGGTGAGATTACACAGTAAATCTGCCAGTGTTAAATCAACACTATTAGAGTTAAATTAACACTGAGAGTGTTACATTTTGACACCCTCAGTGTTAATTTAACTCTAACAGTGTTGATTTAACACTGGTAGATTTACTGTGTAGAGAACTAAGATTGGTTCCAGGTGTTCTCCTCAGCCTTCACATGGATTGGTTAAGTTCCATTACCATTACACTTGATTTAACATAATGAAGTACTGATTAGACAAACCAGATTGATTACAGTAATACTAGTCTTTCATGAGGAAATAAACACATTTACCAGTGCATCTCCAATAATCAGAATATTGTAAAAAAGTTCATTTGTGTTTATGGTTTAAAGAAAGGCAAACGGTCATATTTTATATTCATTATGTGTAAAGTGACATATTTTAAGCCTTTTTTTTGTTTTAATGTTGACAATTTTTAGATTGTAAAGAAATATTTTAATAATTTAATGTGCTATAAGCCATACTGATCAACAGTATAGCAAACAAAAAGGCTTGAAATGTTACTTCACATGTAATGAATATAAAATATATGACAGTCTAACTTTATGCATTAAATTGTGATCAGAAACGAACTTTTTTATGATATACTACTTTTTGGAGATGCACTACTGTGTATGTAATACATGTCAAATTTGAATCTGAAGAATTTACTATATAATTTATATATATATATTGTAATATTGCTTTTTTGTGTGTAAATAACAACTTGGTGCCCAAATAATTGGCTTTTTTAATTAAAATTCTGCTGCTGATATATATGAAACATTAATGTGTATGAGTCTTGTCCCTGTATAGCCTCCATACTCTGTTCGAGTGGATGAATGCAGTGAGTACATCTGCTTTAATGGGCAACTGATGCTGCACAACTCCTCCCAGCACTGCAGATTCAACATCACCCAGCCACAGTGCAACCTGCTCGGAATGCCCATACAGATCAACACTGATCCATGCTGCCCACTGTGGCGCTGTCCCTGTAAGTCCCACGTGTTGTATGAGTACCACAAAATTAATCTAATAGAGACATTAATGTTCAAGTTGCCCCAGATGATGAAGATGATGATGATAATACGTATTAAAATGTATTTGTCAGGTCGCTGCTCTATAATCTCAGACCTGCGTGTGATCACGTTTGATGGGAATAATGTTGCCTTATATGATAACGGCTCTTATATCCTCGTCCACCTGCCCAGAGAGAACATTGTTGGGCACATTGAGAAATGCCCCACCAGTGAGGTGAGCATATAACTTCCATATACACACAAACATGCTAGTACTGTACTGTTCTGTTTACTGATATTCACACCTCTGTTTCAGAGCGTGAACTACATCAGACGACCCGTAAGTTCAGCATTAATATCAGAACATAACTGATTATTCTCAGCATAAAGCACTATTCATCAGCATTCTTTCACTTTGTTGCCATCCTTCTCTCTCTCTCTTTCTGACAGACTCCCACAGGTGGAACTTCTGGTTTGTGTTTTAAGAAGTTGAATATAACCACTCATGCCTACAGGATCATGATCAATCGACTTGACCGTAAGGTACACGAGCTCTTAAAATACATGCAGTATATACACAGTCATACCAGAATATTATGACCACCTTCCTAATAATGGGAATAACCACTTTTTGATTGTATGATAGTAGTGAGACGCCATAACATGGATTGTATTAGCTGATTGAGGGTATCCAGAGGCACTTGTGCCCATTTCACTGCAGCAGGGCACGTTGTACCACTTGCCTGAGTTGCATTGTTGGCTCTGGCATCAATGACCCGTGGGGCACCACTGTTATGCCACTGGAATGCACTCAAGTCCACTCTCAGTACATCTTCACTACAGCAGCTTCTATAAATTGAACGGTTTTGAAGATGCCACCACCCTTTGCCCGTGACCCTATTGTTATGCCCTTTTGGACCTCAGTGAAAACACATTCTTTGCCCATGTTGATCATTTTGCTACAGCTGACTGGTGTGCTCACTTATTTATACATGCAGCAAACCCAGTCATGTGGCACCTGTGACATCCCAGGCCAAGTTCATTCCAATCCAGCGGTGGTCTTAATATTGTGATATGACTGTACATTTCTTTAAAGGCTTCTGCTCTGCTTGTGTTTGTAACTCTTGAACTTTAATGTACTGTGTGGCTGGATGTAGGTATCTGTGAACCAGATCACTGCTCGGCTGCCCTTTACAAGGTTGAATCTGCACATTGATGACACTGGAACCATGTACATCATTCATACCCCGGGTGGAATCAACATACAGTGGTACCACAGCACCGGCATCATGGTCCTACAGTATGGAGCTCCTGATAACACCTCTACCAGAGGCCTCTGTGGTTAGTGCATGTATATGTGTGTGTGATAGAGGTTTCTGACTGTATAGTAAATGTGTGTAATATTTAAAATACTGTATTAATCCTCTAATTAAAGCTCTTATCATGTGTTTAAGTGTTTTGACCAAAAATAAAAGATTTTTAATATGTGCCCTGATCAGCCATAACATTAAAACCAATTTGCTTTGCCACCAAAACAGCTCTGGCCCACCTCTGAAAATGTTAACTGCAGAGTCTTTAGATGTTAGTAGCAGATCCTGTAAGTTGTGAGGTGTTGCTGCTGTGGATCAGAGTTTCTGTTCCAGCATTAATGTTATGGCTGATTGGTTTGTATCATTAAACTGTGAAATCAACACGGCATTTATTAAAAAGCCATTTTGTCCAAAGTATACAAACTTCATTAGCATACTGTGTGTGCATACCTGACAAGTACTCTGTCTACCAGGCTGCTGTGATGGTAACCCTGCGGATGACCTGCGTCTGCCCAACGGGACAGTGATGCGAGATGTGGAGGACATCCCTCTATTTCTGCACAGCTGGATGGTGGACACCTCAGAGGAGACAGATTACTTCCGCAGAGTGGGAGACAACTGCACCACAGGCAACTGCACCAAATGTTTCCAAATGCTTAACCAGAGGCCGTTCTCCAAGTGCCACCACAAGGTACTTCACACACCTGCTCACACATTGTATGTATTTAGCAGCTGATGTTGTTGAAATGTGTGATTGATGCTTTCATTAGGTTTCTCCAGAGCAGTTCTGTGATAAGATCTGGGCAGGCGACTTACACTATAAGGATCATGAGTGTGACTTTCTGGCTGCTTATGTGGCCATCTGTTACACTCACCAAATTTGCTTCAGCTGGAGAAAAAACAACTTCTGCCGTGAGTTGAATTGATTTAGAATAAGGCCTTAACACATAAAAAGACCAGCAAAGTAGGAAACTAGACCTCATATATATCAGTTTTAGAATTGTCTTGATTTCTATGACAAATGCATCTATATATAATGATTCTGTTTGTGTTATTTTCTTTGTTTTTATAGCTTTGAAGTGCCCTCCCGGTAAAGAATATAAGCCCTGTGTGAACACTTGTAAGACAAGGACGTGTCAGAATAGAGATTACTATGAGGAAAGTACCTGTTCTTCCATTCGAGAGGAATGTGTGTGTAAGAGTGGCACTATCCTGCACCGAGCTGACTCTGCATTCTGTGTCACTGAGGACCAGTGTGGTGAGCAATACAGACTTTATGTGTGAATTGTATAAATTGCATTTTTATCATCAGCATCATCAAGTTTTTTATGATAACACACAGTGTATGACCTTTTCTCCTCTATTTTCTCTGCTTTATAACATCTCAATTAACAGAAAGTGGCACTTTATAATGCAGCCCAGAGTTAGAGTGTGACTTCCTGTAATGTACAGTGTAATTTCACTGAATGTGTGGAGTAACTACCCCATTTGAATGAGTACATATAAAATACTGACTGGTTCCTACTGGTGCTTAAATGTAGGTACAGCTGAAGAAAACAATACTGCATCCTAAACCACATCCACTAGTCTGAGAAACTTTCATTAACATCTGAGATTACAGCAACAGTTTGGTTATTTTAGGTGACTATTAAGTAGTAGTATTTGTTAGAAACAGCCTTGCAGATCCACTTCTAAACTAAAGAAGTAACATTTGGACTTAAAACTGTATTCAACTGAAGCTGTGAGACTAACATTTCTATCAAACACTACACAGTAAATCTGCCAGTGTTAAATCAATACTATTAGAGTCTATATAGTGACTCTCAGTATTAATTTAACTCTAATAGTGTTGATTTAGCACTGGCAGATTTAAGTGTAGAACTCAATAGTCACCTAAAATAAACCAGCTGTTTCTGTAAGAATACATCACAAAAATGTCTCTAAAACCCCATCCAGATCTTAATGAAGGTTTCACAGACTAGTGGATGTGATTTGGGTTGCAGTATTGTTTTTTTTGTCTGCTGCATCTACACATACCAGTAGGTAGTTGCAATTTACTGACTCATACAGTGAAATGACACCATAAGTTCTGAGAAAGAACACTGAAAATTACCGGAAGTTAATTTAAAACTTTAGTTTTATCAAAATAGCTTAGGATTTGGCAGTAATTACCCATCCCAAATATTGTGAGGCAAAGCAGCAATGAGTAATCAAATGAAGCATCAAGAATTAAGTAAAAAAATGTACAGCAAAATGATATTCAATCAAAAATAAATATGGGATTTAAGAAAATATTGATATACTTAAGAATCGCAATATTACATTCTGTGATACTGTATCGACTTGAATTTATATTTCATTGTCATGTGTTATGCTAAGTGTGTATGTGTGTGCTGTGTGCTTGGCAGTTTGTACAGATAATGATGGTTCTCCACGGGCCCCGGGGGAGGTGTGGAATGGCTCTCTGCGAGGCTGCTGTCTGTTCCGCTGTCTGGAGAATGGAAGTGTGGTGCCAGTAGAACCAGAGTGCGGTCCTGAGCCAGCTCCGCTGTGTGAGCGCGAGGGAGAATACGCCGTTGACGTGCTGGAGGAAGGAGCCTGCTGCCCTAAAAAAATTTGTGGTACACAAAACCTGCCTCTACATTGCTAATAAAGAAGGAAGCGAAAACTAAATGCAGTGACAGTTCATTGTATCTTTGTTCATGTTTTCATATGTTTGTGATTGTATGTATGCATGCAGAGTGCAATCTTACCCTTTGCCAGAATGAGGTTCCTAGCTGTGAAAATGGGAACAGACTGGTGATTGGATACAGCACACTGTCTTGCTGTCCAGAGTACAGATGTGGTCAGTTCAATTTTAATCAGCATTAAAATTTAATTAATTCATTTTTTTACTGGGAATACCAGTGTCAGTAACACAGTTTTTTGCTCTTTTCTGTGGAAAATATATCTGAAGCAAGTTTCTTGTTGTAGAATGTGACCCTTTGGCCTGCCCTAGTGTCCCTATGCCAGAATGCAGAGAGGACCAGTTTTTGGTGGAGGTCAGAGGGCAACATGACTGCTGCTACAATTACCTGTGTGGTAAGAAGGCTCTTCACTTTAGTCCTAATAACTAAGCACCTGTCTGCACAGGCACACTTCCATTTCTCTTTTTTTTCTCTCTCATAACGACAGTCATACTTAAAACGATGTAAATTAAATTAAAAAAATAAAAAATAAAAAAAGTTTATTTTTGGTCATAAACAAAAAGGTAAATGGTCATATACTTTATATTCATTACACATAAAGTGACACATTTCAAGCCTTTTTTGTTTTATTGTTGATCAGCATGGCTTATAGCTCATGTGTTGGCTGGCTAATCAAGCACAGTGATGTCATGGTCAGTAATTGTTTTGGCACTGTGAGCTGGGGACTATTGAGTTCTACTGTTTGTTTGAAATATTAGTCTCAGCTTCAGCTGAATACGTTCTGTGTCCAAATTTTGCTTTTTTAGTTTAGACTGTTTCTAACAAAAACTACAACTCAATAGTCACCTGAAATGAACCAGCTGTTGCTGTAAAAATGTGGATGTGGACAGTGGATGTGGTTTAGTAGATGCAGTAAGTCCTGTTGGAAAAGGAAATCAGCATCTCCATAAAAGCCTGTCAACAGATGGAAGCATGAAGTGCTCTAAAATCTCCTGGCAGCTGTATTGACTTTAGGCTTGATAAAACACAGTAGACCAACACCAGCAGATGACATGGCTCCCCAACCCATCACAGAAACATCACACTGGACTTCAGACACCTTGGATTCTGTGTCCCTTCCTCCAGACTCTCGGAGCTTGATTTACAAATGAAATGCAAAATTGACTTTTATTTGAAAAGAGGACTTTGGACCACTGAGCAACAGTGCAGTTCTTGTTCTCCGTAGTCCATGTAAGACATTTCTGATGTTGTCTGTGGTTCAGGAGTGCTGATATTAGGAATGCCACAGTTGTAACGCCAAGTGACCCAGTAGTTTTTCTGTTTAAATAATAGCTTACTCAATTAAATATTCTAACAAGTTGAGATGCTGGATTTCTGATTTTCATGAGTTGTAAGCCACACTGATAAACATCTAAAGACTTGAAATATGTCACTTTACATGTAATGAATATAAAATTTATGCCAGTTTACTTTTTGGAATTAAATTATTATTTTTCACAATATTCTAATATTGGAGGTATGACTGTACATAGAGGAACTTACACAGTAGTGTCATAGTAGTTATTGAGTAATTCATGGTAATTCACATGGTTAGTAATTGTTCAATAGACCTTGAGTTTAAATCACTATTAAAGTAACTGTTTCCTCTGTAGTCAAACATCACAGCAGCACAATGCTGTGAAGTTTTCTATGATAATTACAATTTCTGCAAAATTCTTTCTGACAATGAAATGCATTGCAGTGTGTGAGTCCTGTATGGAGCCCATTCCAATGTGTTTGCCTGGAGAAATTCTCGCAGTGGATATGAACACTACGAACCACTGCTGTCCTCAGTATCACTGTGGTAATGTAGCACACGTACACACACATAAAACAAACCCTACTGCAGTGTGCACATGACTGACTCTCTTTTAACCAAAGCTTAAAGGTTAAGGGTGAATGGTCATTGCTTTTTTGGCAGTGTGTGATATGAGCCTGTGTCCTGAGCCCAGCATTAGCTGTGCCCCGGGTGCTGCACTGGTTAGGAGGCCTGTGCAGGGCAGCTGCTGTCCAGAGATCCACTGTGGTAGTGTACCTACACACTCACTCATACACACACACACACACACACAGATGCACACACACACACACACACACACACACACACGCACGCACACACACACACACACACACACAAATATATAAAAATACATAAGATGTGATTGTTCAGAACTCTGTTGTTTTTCCTCAGAATGTCAGTGTCTGAACATCACACATCCTCGGTGCACTGCGGTGAGTTAAGCTGAAATTAAAGGGGATGTTCTTCTTATTTCACATTTGAGCACAAATTACTTATCTGTGTGCACTAATTGATTTCTCTGTATTTCTCAGTGAAAGTATTTACCCTAATTTGTACTCTCAGTATTAATAGTTAGAGTTAATAGAGTTAATAATTGTCATTCATAATTGCCAATAAGCCTACATATACAGAACTGATTTGCTAAGTTCCCTTTTAAAAACAGTAATAGTGTAAATTCTGTTTAGTTAACCTTACTTAAAAAGTGTAAACCACAAAACTAAGTGGTATAGGTGTTGTGCATTGTACTAACCTCTGCTTATTTAGTACAGTTTACTTACATTAGAATTCCATTAACTATCAAAGCTTTATACTGTGCTTGATAATTTACATTAAATATACTTATGTCTTATTATAGACCGCTCAGAAGTACTGTTTCAAACAACAACTAATAGTTATAAATGACCCTTTTAACCTTTTTGTGTTTTTAGGGAGAAATTCAAGTTGAGGAGCCAGATTACAGCAGTACATGTGGCTGCACTCAGTACTCATGCAGTAAGACACACACACACACACACACACACACACACACACACACAATTCAAATTAATTCACAATTACATATTTGATACATAGTTTGATTTTTAAAATCTCTACATCATCAGGGTAACAAATGTTGAATTAATGTACATCATTTATTATTATATTATTTGTCATTGCTGTTGGGACAAAACCTTGTATCTCCAAAATGGTAATTTTGCAGGAGAAGGAAAAAATCTTTAATTTTAGTGGAAAAAAAAGACATTTCTATTGGTCCACTGATCATGAAAGTTTCTCACAATGTGACATCTCACTGATGTTTTTAAATAATGCAAAAAGGTGAAAATATTTCATAAAAACCATGATGTATAAAATCAGATATGTATCTTTTACACCCTGGTGGATTATCCATGCAGTGCATAGTTCTAAAACATTTAATTGACCTAAGCACAGAGATTGTGATACAATTGGTAAACATGTCTGAACTGACAGAGACATATATACTAAAGAATGAGAAACACTGGCAGCCTAATATTTGGTAGAGAAAACAGTGCTGTTTTCCATATGTGCATATTCTTTCCTCTGCATGGATGGAGCTTGACACACAGCAGGCAGAAATCCTGACAGCATTCGTTTTTGCTGACTAAATTTAGCATTTTTCATGTTTTCAGTTTGAATTTTGTTTCCACTTCATATCAAACGTTTCAGTTTATGACTGAATTCAGAGAATATTTTTCTGTCTGTTTGTTGTGTTCTTTAAACCAGCAATGTATCCAATATAATACTAAGTCTAAACTAAAGGCTGTAATGAGGAATTAGTCAAGCAGTGTCTTGGGAATATTTTAAGGAGTCTGGCTGAAATTTTAATGAGTGTAGACCCAAGTGAGTTTAGACCCAGACATTTTTTCTGTTTTGGTTTGATGTTTTGATCTCTGCTGCTATGACGTTAATATTTTTTCTCGCTGTTCTAAAGCAATCTAAGACCCTTTTGAGGCTAAAAATGAAATATAAAAGATGATTTTATTAGATTAAAGGCTCCTTGGCAAGTGAAAGCAGGCAAGTCTCAAAACAAGTGGGCAGACAGCTATATAACTTTTAATAAAGGCAGTATCATTTCAAAAGTGTGTAATGATGAGTTATTTTAATACATATTATTTCTTATATAGCCACATCCATACCTTTTACCTTTTTTGAGGACCAAAGTACACACACACACACGCATACACACACATACACACACACACAGACACACTCTGTAATACACAATATTGTTCTTTCAGTATCATTTTGTATAATTGCATATAGCAACAGTGTATTTGTGTGCGTGCGTGTGTGTGTGTGTGTGTGTGTGTGTAGAGAAGGCAGATGTGTGTTTGTTTCAGGGTGTGACTGTGCTAAGTCCAGGCCAGTCTATGGTACAGTATTTTGAGGGGGAGCTGTGCTACACTGTGCAGTGTCTTACACACAAGGACCCCACAACAGGCTTCTATGCTATGGACGTCACAACTGCCAACTGCTCTGAAAAGTGTGAGCCTGTAAGTCCTAAAGAAACACAAACCTTCTTCCACACAATAATAGACTGGTTATTATTTTGATTGTACTATGTATATATTCAGTAAAATACTGTCAGTGTATCCAATATAAATCCTAAACTGAAGACTCTAATGAAGAATTAGTCCACCAGGACAATATTTTAAGGATTGTAGACCCTAATGAGACAAAGTACCCAGACATTAATGCTTAGAATTGGCTTTTTTTAAATCATTTTTTAACCGTCACCTTTTATAGGTGTCTTATTTTTGTGGAAAAAGTAGAAAATCTCTGTTTTAGTTCACTGTATCTCATCTTTTGTTTCTAAAGCACCAGGTGTATGTCCCCTCATCTGACCCCCATGTGTGTTGTGGATCCTGTAAAAACATCTCATGCTCATTTTCCAGTGAAAATGGAACTACTGAAGTATTTATGGTATGTCTAACTTTATTAATCTATTCCCAGACCCAGTTCTCCTTAAAAGAAAATGATTAAGGATATGAAAAACAGACCAAAATGACCACATGGTACAGAATTCAGTTTATTTATTCATTTTTTTTCCCCAATTTTTTTCCTCAGTGTGTTTGGCAGCAAACTGACCCAGCCATTTGTTGACTCTCCCTATCACTTGTAGTGTCCCTGACTCTAGGAGGGTGCAGACTAACACAGGCCTCCTCTGATGCATGTGAAGTCAAGCTCCGCCTCTTTTTGAACTACTGTCGATACATCACCGCGGCGCAGTAAACGTGCTCAGAGGAAAACGCAGGATCCACAGTTCTGATGTATCACCTGGCAGACGCCTGAGCCAGCCGACATTCCTTAGTAGTGCTAGGGAGAGAGTGCACGGCCAATTTTTACTCTCTTGGCCCCCGGCTGTTGATGGCAAGCAGCATAAGCAGGATTCGAAAACGCAATCCTTATGTCATGATGAATGCACCTTAGTCCGCTGATCCACTTGGGGCTCCCCGAATTCAGATTCCTAAAAATTATATCTCCTAGTGTCAAAAAATGTGTGTTACATATACACCATCACATTCGAATATTACGACCATCCATGCTTTGGAATGAACTCAGCCTGGGCCACCACAAGTACCACATGACAGGGTTTGTTATATCACATAAATGTGCCAGCTGTATACAAATAAATTAGACAGCATTTTGTAACTGAAGTCACATGAATACAGCTTTCCTCAAATAACTGCATCCAGCATGTTCAGTATATGTAACTTAAGGACTTCATGAGGATAATGTGAGGGATAAAGCTGCATAATAAAGCTGTATAGCTGTATTAACCTCTCTAGGCAGTTTAAAGTGTTTGTGACACATGGGTTGTGAGTTCTTATGGGTTAAACATGATGCACACATGCATGTATGTAACAGCTGAGAAGCAGTTGTTATTTAACTCACAGTGAGAGTGCTTTTGGGTTATGTGTTTACAGGCAGGGAGCTCATGGGTGGCTAACTGCACACGGTTTGACTGCATGGAGACAGCAGTGGGAGCGGTGATTCTCGCCTCTGGAGTTGTCTGCCCTCCTTTCAATGACACTGAGTGCATTCAGGTCTGTTACTCACAGTAACACTGCCAAACTCTCTTTATGTGACACACTTTCCCTTATATGACACACTGTGGTCTTATACGCTGCTGTTTTTTAACCCTGCTGATTTCTTTTCAGAATGGGGGTGTGGTGCAGACGTATGTCGATGGCTGCTGTAAGACGTGTAAGTAGACAGAGGGTGTAGCTTTTTTGTGCTTTCTGGGGTGGCGTGATTGGAGCAGCTTGATGAAGTGGCAGTGCTGGGGTTAATGGCTGTTGGTTTTGCCTGCAGTTAAACTGCCCTCTGGTGCCCTGGAGGAAATAAAGCACATGCTGTATACTTCTTACAGGCCTGTCTATTCTTTTTTCTTTCATTGTTTCTTTCTTTCTTTCTTTCTTTCTTTGAATTAGATTATACATTGCATAGAGTGGCACTCCAAACAGTGATCCACTGCAAAAAATTTTGAACATTTTAAAATGGCCTTTTATAATGCAGCTCTGAATATGCACATTCATTTTTTGGCATTATTAAAGCTGAAAATTGAAACTAATAGATCATACTGATACAGCCAAGCAGATTTTTTTCTTATATACTTTGCTTCTGTCTTAATTTCTTCTTTAATCTCTCCCAGGCCTGTGTTTGTGTTTGCTATGTGCGTTAGCTTGGCTGGTTATGGTGCTATGAGACTGGTGTTAATGTATTATTTAAATTACTGTTTGAATAACTTGATTGTTCCCTTACTAGAAAAATAGCCAAATGATAGGGAAGAAAATCAGCTAAAGGCAATTTACTTGTTATTTTTGTCTGGTGATATTGTCTAAATAGAAAATACTTAATCATATTCATAAGACTCTTTAGTATTGTGCATGAAGCTGTCCTCAATCGTCTATTCATAATCTAATATTTTGATTAGACTGGAATTGCATGCTTGGGGAGCTCATGTTTGGGGAGATGGTTTGAGGAAATGCTGGCATGTGCCTTTTCTGTTGTGTATGTGTGCAGGCAAATGTGTACAATTAGAAACGAGAGGTCTATTTTTACATGTTAATGTATATTAGTGAATATATTTTGAATATATAGAGTGAATATACTGATGAATTGCTTTGTGTGCATGTAAGGGCATGTGGTTATAGTGGTTGGGGCTTTTGCCTGTGGGGTGGCTGGTATGCTTTGGCTATCGGAGGTGAGGAATTAGCTTTGTGGTTCTCTCCAGTTGGGCGCAGTGCATGTTGGTAGAGTGGAGTGACGTCTGGACAGTGTGTGAGATTGTGAACATGCCCCTGTGTGTTTCTCAGGTGCTGGACTTGGTTTGTTGCCTTTTTCCATTAGTCCAGTAACTCCCACTGCTAGTACTAACTGTGACACAGGTACTCTTTCACCCTCTCTTTCTATTTTACTCGACTGTAAAGCAGTACTCCGGTATTTTTCAACCTAATTTGAAAGCATTTCCCTGTGTTTAGGGAACAGATTTCTTATAACAGAAGGTAGTTGTTTTGTACATTTCTACAGCAATTTTCTAGACACTCAAACTATTGGACATTTGGGACAGACATTAGAGAGTCATCTCAACCACCACCAATGACTGCACCAAAGCCCTCACCACACATTAGCTCTCATAAAAAGATGGCAGGTACAACAGACAGGACCACAAGGTAATAACAGTAACAGTGTAGCACTGACCAGTACAGTTCTGAGTACTGTATATTAAGATTAGATTAAGATTAAGATTAAGATCAACCAATTTAGCCAATGTGATTGATTGAAAAGGATGTCAATATTGAAAAGGAATACAATAGAGTCAAGTTGCTATTGTTGGTATTACCATATAGCCATGGTCTTCAAATCTGGACCTTCTATCCATATTACAGTCCAAGATTTTGTAGTTACTTGTAGGTAGCTAAGTGGCCAATCTAGAACCACAGACTGGATTCAGAATCCAAATTCAAAGATACAGTTTTTAGGATTAGAGAAAACGATTTGCATATAGGAATTTTAAATGTTTTTGACATTGGAATGTATCCAGGAACCTATAACCTATGAACATTTATCAGTCAATCAATCAAAATGTATTTGTATAAGCTTGGACGTGGCTATATAAGAAATAATAGGTATTAAAATAACTCATCATTACACACTTTTGAAATGAACTATTTTGAATTGAACTATTCCATCTATAGCCAGGAAAGGGCACTAGTCCCCTTTTACAATTAGTAAACAGAAAATCAACATGAAACAAACAAACTAAAAAGAATATAGGCCCAATCCCACCATGTGCAAGCCAAAGGCAACAGTGGAAAATAAAATCAAAGTAAGAGCAAAAGGAAGAAACCTTCAGAGCACCCAAGGTTCAGAAAAGTGTAGCCCATTCTCCTCTAGTCTACACTGGATGGCAAAGAAAATTACACCAACTAATAAAGTTATAGCAGATAAAAGCTACACTGACATTACTACTAGGCCTGCAACAATGGCCATGATGCCACATACAGTGAAGAAAATAAGTATTTGAACACCCTGCAAAGCAGTAACACACAAATAAATTATTAAAAAATCATACATTGTGATTTCCGGATTTTTTTCTTTTAGATTGTCTCTCACAGTGGACATGCACCTAAGATGAAAATTTCAGACCCCTCCATGATTTCTAAGTGGGAGAACTTGCAAATTTGCAGGGTGTTCAAATACTTATTTTCCTCACTGTAACTGCTGTGTTCTCATCACTGCATATTTTCCATTTATTTTTTAGTAAATTAAAGTGCATTTTAAACTACTGCTATGTAGCAGATGGTAGAGCATGAGGTCCATTGAAAATATCTTCCACAGGTGACTTTTGTCAACTAGGTCTTAGATATGTTCTACTATCCCACTGTGCCCTCATCCATAATTGTCAGCTAGGACTGTGGCAGGAGAAGACAGATGCAGCGGTGGTTCCAGAAACAGCTCAAACATTGTGGCTGTGGCTAGACTATGACAAGAACTGAGACAAAACATAACTATGAAGACATTACAATGACTGTGAGGCACCAGCGTAGCTGTATAGCAAACCTAATCAGGTTGGGAATGAGACAGCAGGGCTGTGCAATGGGATGATGTAACTGGGGGTTGAGACATGACGTGAACGTTAACAAAAGCACATGGTGACAAGACGGCACATGGGAAACATGAACAAAGAGCACATGGATAGAGACGGGAACAGGGACAAGGCTGTGGTGGGAGGTTCACAGTGGTACTATTTATTATTAAAGGAGTAAAAAAGTTTTCCACCGAATTACCTGAATCACCATTCTAATAAAAATTTTTTCAGTAAAAATGCAAACAACAAATTATGCAGATTTATACCTAAGTGAACATTCTTTTAACTGAATGATTCATAAAAGTGTTCTTCAAAATTATGTGCATCACATAAAAAACCAGGGAAGCCCACAGCAATCATGGTAATGACAGAGAAGCAGCAGAGAGGGAGGCTGAAAAACACTGGAGTATGTGTATGTATATGTGTATGTGTGTGTATGTCCATTTCCATCCACATTACAGTCATGCTACTACTCCACCTCTCGAATATGAATGTGTGTGAGTGATTGACCTGTTGTCTTTGTCTGCTTTTGCTCTCACACTCTATATTACAGGTGACAGCTTCATTTATCTGCACACACCCTCCCACCCTCAAACACACACACACAGACACACACACACACACATACAGAGCAGCGCCCCTGCATACCAAACACTTCACCACTTGTCTCTCCCTCTCCGCACAGATGCAGAGTAATGATTTATCTTCTGTTGAAACGTGCTGATAACTCCAGCAACTTGACCTCTGATGTATGGGCCTAACGTCCCAGGAATTTTAGAGTCAAAGATTAATTCATGATGCTGAAATTTTCAACACACAGGAACGTCTCTCTAAGCAGAAGTGCTTCTGTGTAGAACAGCCTTCACATGATTGGGAACAGCCAAGCCTCCCAAGCTATTGGCCTTAATGCAGCACCATAGCTAACAGGTGCATTGTGAGGCAGGGGCATCACCATGGATACAGATGTGTCAATCAAATGGGCTCCCCAGTGCCTCTGATTGTTAGTGAATGTGTGTGAAAGACTGTGTGTGTGTGTGTGTGTGAGTGTGTGGGTGTGTGTGTGTGTGTGTGTGTAAGGATATCAGATCTGTCAAAGCACACTGTGGTTTTGAACAAGCACAGTTATGCTTAATAAATATTGTGCTGATTAATTATTAAACATAGCAAGTTATTAACAAGATCGGTTTAAGAGAGAAAGACTGAATGCACATATATGTATATACATAAATTATATATATATATATATATATATATATATATATATATATATATATATATATATATTTGTGTGTGTGTGTGTGTGTGTGTGTGTGTGTGTGTGTGTGTGTGTGTGTGTGTGTATGTGTGTGTTAGTTCCCCTACTTTTTAGTTCAGTTTTGGTGTTTCTCACAAGTTGTTGACAGCGAGTTTATAGGCTTTAGTACAGCTGTTTAGATGATTAGCACATATTTTGTGGTACATTTCATTAGACAAATGAGTATCATGGATGCAGTACAATAGGAGATATCATTCCATAAACAGCCTCAATAACCACAATTGGTCACCAGAATAGGAAATATTAGTCCACAAGCAACCTCAAGAAACAGTACTAATCACTAAAATAGGAGATATTAGTCCATGAACAACTCCAATAAGCACCAATAATCACTATAGGAGATATTACTCCATAAACAACCTCAAAAACACTATATACACTAGAATATAAGAGATTAGTCCATAATCATTGTCAGTTAACACTAATAATCACTAGAATACATAGTATGAGATAGTAGTTCATATACAACTTAAATGAACAATATTAATCACTGGAATATGAATATAATAAACAACATTAATAAATACTCTATGCGCAGAAATATGAATTCAATCCATAAACAACTAAAATAAACAATATGTACACTACAATAGGAGATATTAGTACATAACATCAATAAACACTATGTATGCTAGAATAGGATAAATGTACATGCATTTTTCTATACTATGTCTTTATCTAGTTCAGTATTAGTAAATAAGTGTTATAGTAGAAATATCCTGGCCAAAAAGTTGTGGGAGACCAAAACTAAGCTAAAAAGCAGTGACTGTCCTACCTCACCCTTCTACAATAGAAGATTTGTATCTGGAGTAGCAGCACTTGTGGATTTTGGAATAGTCTCAAAATGGCTAAAAATGATGTGATGTCATGGAAAATTGGTTTTAAGGGGTGACCCCAAAGTTTTGAGCAGTGATGTATATTGGAAATATTATAAGCTTATTATGTACTTATATTAAGTGTGTGTATATTCTTAAGTTACGCTGTCTTCCTCCATGTGTGTAGGTAAAGAGGATGGTAAAACATGTAAAAGAGTCGCTATCAGGACCACAATTAGGAAAGATGACTGCAGAAGTAATGCACCAGTGAGTGACATTTACATCAAGTCAGCTTCATTGATGTCATTCACAGTTACACTTCCTCTTCCTCAAGTCCAATTCTGTCTCTTTCTGTCTCAGGTCACAGTTTACTCATGTGATGGGAAGTGCCCCTCTGCCACCATCTTTAATTTCAACATAAACAGCCATGCACGCTTTTGCAAGTGCTGTCGTGAAAATGGCCTACAAAACCGCATCATCCAGCTTTATTGCACACGCAATGCTACTACTGTGGACTACAGCTACCAGGAGCCTATGGACTGCTCATGCCAGTGGAACTAATAACTGTTAACTGCTAGTAATATATAGTCTGTACACACTCTCAGTGACACACAGTTCAGTTTTTTACTGCACAGATCAGTAAAGCACAGATCAGATCAACATCTTTGTAGTTTTAATGACACTGAAATCTGTGATTTATCTGGGGGTAGTATACAAGTTAATCACATAGTCTGTAGATGAGAGCATAACCAAAAACTACTGTTAAATCAGCTAGCATTTTAGATAAAATAACAGAATAATGTCAAAAGAATAATATATGTGAACAGGTGTATTAACCTCACTATATCATATTGCTCAGAAATATTTTGGAGCAAAATTGATTCTTGCATCTTTAATGTAATTACATAGCCTATCGATTTTTGTAACTTTTTAACCTTGTGTTTTATTTAAGTGTTAACTTTGTACTTTGTATTTGGAACAATTTACTTTTGTCAACCATTTTTAAAGATTTAAACTGCCCGACAGGGAGAAATAAATAAGCCAATTCTGAGCAGGTATTTGAGTAAGTAACCTTTGTTCATTCTAAAAAAAACATGGTAGAACTTTCTAGAAAAAAACTTTTCTGTTTGTGTGCTCTGTTTATGTTGAAGTGCAGTGGACAACCAGCTGTCTAAATGGAGATAGCTGCCCCATTTTTGGGAAAACCAGAAGCTAAAAGCCACTGGGTTGGACTTCAAGTGCAGAGGAGGCTGACAAATAATAAAAAAGGGAAATACAAAAACACAAACCAAATAATGCCACAACTGTAGATAGAAGTAATGCTTTGAGGAATGAAAAGTGCAGTGCACAGCATGCTTCATACTGAGGCAGTGAGAATTACATATTGCAATAAACAATATAAACTGGTGAGAAAATGTTCACTCCACTGCACACAGATGACAAACTAGGTGAATATCCCCAAAGGAACAAAAGGGCTTGAGAGTGCTTTTTTTAAGGCAGGATAAGGCTCTTAAAAGTACTGGTATGTCACAGCTGGAGGCAATCACAACTAATGACTGGCACTAGCGAATCAACCAGAAAGAGAGTCCTATCCAAGGTGAACAACCACACAGCAAGAGTGACCCCTTAACAGCAACCAGTTAGTCTCAGCTATAGGCAGTCACAGATTAGATTAGATTCAACTTTTGCCAATGTGATTTGCACACAACAGAATTTGACCTCTGCATTTATCCCTGCAGTGAAACACACTAGGCTGTGAACATGTGCCCAAAGCAGTGATTCTCCAGTGATTAAGATCCAAACAACCAGGGGGTGGTCACTTACAGGAGGAAAATCTCTTCTGTGACTGTAATTCTGTGCCACTAAGCCAGATATGCATGCATTAAAGAAAAATTTATCCTAAAAAAGAAACGTGGTGAAAACTTCTAGGTATTAGTGGGTCAAAGAAAGAAATCATTTTTAATGCCAGAAACTGCTTGTAATACAGTAAGCCTGGAAGCTAAAAGTAGATCCTTGTAAATACAAAATAGAGGGGATAATGTTTGCCTCCTGAAACATCTGTACTTTGCACTGATAATTATACAAACCGGATTCCAAAAAAGTTGGGACGCTATACAAATTGTGAATAAAAACTGAATGCAATGATGTGGAGATGGCAAATGTCAATA